>SJYA01000582.1:61308-105213 GCA_006410615.1 Neotragus moschatus | reverse complement strand
ATGCAGGAGATGCAGGTTCGATCCCTGGGTTGGGAAGGTCCCCTACATTTAATAACTTCTGAACTTCAAAGCACATCATTAAGAAAGTTAACAGTAAGTAACAGACTCTGAGAAAATATTTGCAGATCGAACATCTAATAAAGGACTGGCCTGCAGAATATATAAAGAACACTTTCAACTCAGCCATAACCACAAAGAACCCAACTCCAAAGTGAGCAGAAGACTTGAGTAGACATTTCTCCAGAGAAGACACATGCATGGCTAAGAAGGACACAGGAAGGATGCCGAATGCTAAATAATTAATATTTAGGGAAATGAAATCAACGCCACTTCGCACCCACTAAAATTCCCATGAGACTCCTAGGAATTTACTTGAAAGAAAAGAAAGCGTATGTCTTCACAAAGACCTATGTACATGAATGTTCATGGTAGCTTTATTCATCACAGCCCCAAGCTGAGAACAAGTCAAATTTCTTCTTCAAAAAAAATAATGAACTACGGGTATACACTACAAACTGGATGAATCTTAAAATGTTTTGCTAAGTGAAAGAAGCCAGGCAATTTGTTGTTGTTCGGCCGCTCAGTTGTGTCTGACTCTTTGGGACCCTATGGACTGCAATATGCCAGACTTCCCCGTCCTCCACGATCTCCCGGAGTTTGCTCAGACTCATGTCCATTGAGTCAATGATGCCATCCAACCGTCTCATCTTCTGTCATTCCCTTATCCTCCTATCTTACATCTTTCCCAGCATCAGGGTCTTTTCTAATGAATCGGCTCTTTATATTGGGTAGCCAAAGTATTGGAGCTTCACCTGCAGCATCAGTCCTTCCAATGAATATTCAGGACTGATTTCCTTTAGGATTGACCAGTAAATGTTAATATTAATAAGCCAGTGAGTGTGTGCGGGTGTGTGTGTGTACTCAGTCATATCCAACTCTTGCGACCCCATGGACTGAAGCCCACCAGGCTCCTCCGTACATAGAATTTTCCAGGCAAGAAGACTGCAGTGGGTTGCCATTTCCTGTTCCAAAGTCAGTGAATACTCTGTATTAAATCTACATTTATCGAGACAGAGCACAGACTGGTGGGTTGTTGGGATGGGAGTATTGACTGACTGCAGATAGACTCCTGGAAAGTTTTTAGAGACAAAGGAAATGTGCTCCGACTAAATTATGGTAATGATGGCTCATTTCTGCAGAGTTACTAACAGTTATGGAGTTGTACACTTGCAGGAGTTAAAGCCGGGTTAAACTGTATAAAATTGCACTGAATGCATCTTCTTGCTGGGTCATGAACTCAGTTCCTCCTGGTGTTGTGGTCATGTGATCGCCAACCCTCCCCTCTCCTGTTCCCCACCCGAGGTATTTATTGCTTTTGAAGAGTTCCTACCTACTTGACAGCCTCGTTCTTCAATTTCTAGTTCAGTTCATAGGTATCAAATAGTTCCTTAGAGCATTATGCTCCTTGTTCTGAAAACTGCTTCCCTTTTAGTAATTCTTAGCCTCTCTGTCCGAGCCCATCTCTCACGCCAGCTGGCTGCCGGTCTGAGCGCTCTGGGGCCATTCATCACCAGGGAGACGTGCCCCTTGTTCTCTGCGGGCTTCACTGCCTTATATAGTCGAGAAGCATCGGCCTCGGGGCCTGCCTTCCAGTCCATAGCCTTTTGCCCAAGGCTGCTCCCTCCACTCAGAGCTGATGTAAACCCGACCTTATTCCTCCTCTGCAATTTGGCACAGCAGAGGGAAATTGGCAGGACAGCAGCTTTTAATGGTTTTCAACTTCTCAGGAGGAATCTGGNCCTGCCTTCCAGTCCATAGCCTTTTGCCCAAGGCTGCTCCCTCCACTCAGAGCTGATGTAAACCCGACCTTATTCCTCCTCTGCAATTTGGCACAGCAGAGGGAAATTGGCAGGACAGCAGCTTTTAATGGTTTTCAACTTCTCAGGAGGAATCTGGACACAGGCTGCTAAGGACTGGGTGTTTATGTCCGTCCAACACTCATATCACTCATGTGCTGAAAACTTGATGTGATGTGATGGCGATTTGGAGGCCGGGCCTTTGGGAAGTGATTAGGTAGTGAGGGCAGAGTCTCATTAGTGGGGTCAGTGCCCTCATTACAGAAGCCCAGGCAAGTCCATTTGTCCCTCTGCCATGTGAGGACACGGAGAGAAGGCCCATGAACCAGGAAGACAGCTCTCACTGAACACCAAACGTGCTGGGGCCTTGATCTTGCACTTCAGCCTCCAGAACCGTGAGACATAAATATCTGTGTTCACGAGCCACTCCTCATGGTATTTTATTAATGCAGCCCAAATGGGCTAAGACACAGGCTCATGGCCCACAAGCCATCAGGAAGTAAAGCAAAGGAAAAGAAGGGGCAAGAAAAAGAAGCCAAGGGAGAAACAGACACATTCTACATCTGGGCTTAAGCTTAGAAGAAGTTTGGTTCTTTCCTTTCTTTTCTTTCCCAGAGGGACTAAAAAGAAGCACACTCCCCACGCCTGGGGTCTACCAGGGTGAGACCAGCTATCCTTGGTTCTCTGCCATTAATTTTCAAATATTTAACTAAAAGCCAATCAACAAACAAAAAGGAAAATCACGGCATCCCACCCATACTCCCGAAGAAAAAAACGTTGATGTGGAACTCTCCCAGAAGGGTCGTAAAGACAAAAATTCGAGCTCTGAGTTGCTACTTGGAGAAGGAAACGGCTCCCCACTCCAGTATTCTTGCCTGGACAAATCCTATGGACAGAGGAGCCTGGCAGGCTCCAGTTCATGGGGTCGCAGAGACTCAGACACAACCGAGCACACTTGTCAGCAGCAGCAGAGCTGCTACTATGTGACCCAAGAGAAGACCCCAGAGNCCCCACTCCAGTATTCTTGCCTGGACAAATCCTATGGACAGAGGAGCCTGGCAGGCTCCAGTACATGGGGTCGCAGAGACTCGGACACAACCGAGCACACTTGTCAGCAGCAGCAGAGCTGCTACTATGTGACCCAAGAGAAGACCCCAGAGGCTCTGAAGGAAACTGGTCTTGTCCATGAACCTCGCAGGAAAGAGGGCTTTGTCTGCTTGAACGCAGAGGGATTTACATGAAACTCAATTACAATAAAACACCTAATGACCTAATGGAAAAAGAGATTGCACTCATTTCACATGCTAGCAAGGTAATGCTCAAAATCCTTCAAGCTTCAGTTCAGTCCAGTTCAGTTCAGTCACTCGGGCTTCAGCAATATGTGAACTGAGAACTTTGAAATGTACAAACTGGGTTTAGGAAAGGCAGAGGAACCAGAAATCAGATTACCAACATCCGTTGGATCAGAGAAAAAGTAAGAGAATTCCAGAAGACCATCTGAAAATGAATGTGAAAGTTAGTTGCACATTCATGTCCGACTCTGCGATCCCATGGACTGTAGCCCGCCAGGCTCCTCTGTCCTTGGAATTCTGCAGGCAAGAGTACTGAAGTGGCTTGTCATTTCCTTCTTCAGGGATCTTCCCAACCCAGAGATCAATCCCAGGTTTCCTGCATTGCAGGCAGTTTCTTTACCATCTGAGACACCAGGGACGCCCAGAAGAACATCTACTTCTGCTTAAATATTATCATTAACATCACTTGCTTCATTCCCTCACCTGCTGAAAAGAAACTGAGTGTTTGTTCCCAGAAAGTGTGTACAAGGCTCTATTCGTTTGTATTACTAACTTAATAATGTGACACTCAGAAGCGTAACTTTACCAAATAATTTATCACCCAAACCACATGAAAGAGGGACAGGAATCATTTAAGAGGGACAGGAATCACTTAAGCCTTGTCCCAGGGCCCCAGGAGTTAAGATGCTCCTATCATGGAAAAACAAGCTCATTTAGTTGCCTTAAATGTAGGGAGCATTTCTTACAAATCAAAGGGACAATGAGGTACCACCTCACACCTGTCAGAAGGGCCATGGTTAAAAAGTTCACAAATAATAAACGCTGGAGAGGGTGTGGAAGAAAGGGAACCCTCCTACTGCTGCTGGGAATGTACACTGGTGCCACCACCATGCAGATTCACATGGAGGGTCCTTTAAAAACTAAAACAGAGTTGCCATATGACCCAGCGGTCCCACTCCTGGGCATGTATCTGAGTTGGAGGGATGCCCTGGAGGAGGGCATGGCAACTCACTCCAGTATTCCTGCCTAGAGAATCCCAGGGACAGAGGAGCCTGGCAGATACAGTCCATGGGGTTGTAGAGAGTTGAACCCGATTAAGCGACTCAACCACCACCACTATATCACCTTAGAGAGTTTCAAGCAGAGTTTTATTTGCCTCCCAAGAAAGCTGCCCTGGGTACTTTAGGAGACTGCGGGCAGGAGTCAGCCTGAGGGGGACTGCTGCAGCAGAAGGTCAAAGCTGGAGGGCTTCTCGCAGCTCTGGAGGCTGGAAGCCTCAGATCAAGCTGTCTGCAGGCTTAGTTCCTCCTGAGGCCTCTCTCCCCGGCCTGCGGGTGGCTGCCTCCTCACCGGGTCGTCCGGCGCGTGGTCTGTGTCCTTGGCTCCTCCTCCTGAAAGGCCATCCGCCATGCTGGATGTGGGCCCACCTTGACACCTAATTGTAACCTCGTCACCTCAACAAAGGCCGTATCTCCCAACAGAGGCTTCTCTGGTGGCTCAGATGGTAAAGCGTCTGCCTGCAGTCTGGGACACCCGGGTTTGATCCCTGGGTTCGGAAGATCCTCTGGAGAAGGAAATGGCACCCCGCTCCAGTACCCTTGCCTGGAAAATCCCATGGACAGAGGAGCTTGGCAGGCTATATTCCATGGGGTTGCAAGGAGTTGGGCATGACTGAGCGACTTCCCTTTCATTTCCTTTCCTCCCAATAGAGTCACACTGTGTGATCTGGAGGTGGGGGCCTCAAAGTGTGAATCTGGGGGATGGAGTTCACCCCAGAGCTCTTCCCAGCTGTGACTCGGTGCCCCGCAGTCAGAGCCCCCCCCTTCCCTTGCCTCTGCCCTTCGTCCCGGGCCTGACTCAGTCCCTGGATGGCAGTGACCTCTCCTTACAGACAGGCGCACCTGGCCAGTCTCAGGGTCTCAGGGCCAGACCTTGGGGAGGGTCTCCACCGAGCGCCCCGCTTTCCACTGTCAGCCTGCTCCTCCTGTCCACTCCCTTCTGGCTGAGGCCAGCGGGGCTGCGCTGGTTCCCATGACTGTGTTTACATTGCTCTTCCAGCCGCTGGCAGGGCAGACAGAGGACAAGCCTGCCTGTGAGGGAGACTGTTTACTCAGGTCCCCAAGAAACAGAACTGCCCAGGGTGTGATGTGTTCCGGGAGCGGCTCAGGGCCTTCTCCAAGGTGGGAGGTGGTGGGGAGCAATCTCTGCTACACTGATGGGCCATCTGCCGGGGGACAGCATTGTCACGGAGCCTAAGCCTCCTGCCGAGAGGGAGAGGGCAGGTCAATCCTGGTCCCCATGTATTCGTAGCNGTTCCGGGAGCGGCTCAGGGCCTTCTCCAAGGTGGGAGGTGGTGGGGAGCAATCTCTGCTACACTGATGGGCCATCTGCCGGGGGACAGCATTGTCACGGAGCCTAAGCCTCCTGCCGAGAGGGAGAGGGCAGGTCAATCCTGGTCCCCATGTATTCGTAGCGCCCCCAGCAGTTGCACGAAGGCATTGGAAGATAAACTGTGCAGGCGACAACCACGGCAGGGAATATCTAAGGGAACCAGGGATACAAAGACGCCTCCAGCTTACTGGTGGGTCAGACGGTAAAGAATTTGCCTGCCAATGCAGGAGACACAGGTTCGATCCCTGGATCACGAAGACCCCCTGGAGGGGGAAATGACAACCCACTCCTAGTATTCTTGCCTGGGAAATCCCATGGANGCTGTGTTTGTTGTGGCCTTTCTATATTCTGGGAATTTGCGGAGTGTTCTTTATTATGGAGTTTCCTCACTCTAGGTGGGGTTGTATCAGTGGCTTGTCAAGGTTTCTTGGTTAGGGAGGCTTGTTTTGGAGTTCTGGTGGGTGGAGCTGTATTTCTTCTCTCTTGAGCGTGGAGTATCTCTTCACAGCTGCCCCAGCAAAGCGCAGCGTCCGCTCCCCACCCTAGAGGAAGGGCGTCTCCTCACTGCCGCCCCTCCTGACCCTCAACGTGGGACAGCTCCTCCAGGCCCTCCAGTGTCAGCGCAGCCACAGCTCCTTGGATGCGAGTTGATCTTCCCAGTCCCCGACCCTGACCTCGGACGCAGGGTGGCTCCTCTCGGCTGTTCCCGTGCCATCGCAGCCTGGCACTCTCAGTCGCTGCCCCGACCTTGGACGTGGGGTAACTCCTCTCGGCCACGCTGAGTGCGCCGGTCGTCGCAGCCACCCATGCTGAGTGCTAATCAATCAGTGGCTCTTCCCAGCCCCAGACCCTGGCCTCAGACGTGGGGTGGCTCCTCTCAGCTGTTCCTGTGCCATCGCAGCCTGGCACTCTTGGCCGCTGCCCCTGACCTCAGAAGTGGGGTGGCTCCTCTCAGCTGTTCCTGCGCCGTCACAGCCCAGGACTCTCAGCCACTGTCTCTGTCCTCCGACGTGGGGTAGCTCCTCTCGGCCGCGCTGAGTGGGAAGTGGGGTGGCTCCTCTCAGTTTTTCCTGTGCCATCGCAGCCTGGCACTCTCAGCCACTGCCCCTGACCTCGGAAGCGGAGTGGCTCCTTTCAGCTATTCCTGCGCCGTAACAGCCCGGGACTCTCGGCCACTGTCTCTGTCCTCCAACGTGGGGTAGCTCCTCTTGGCCACCGCCGCCGCTTGCACTGAATGCCCTTAGCTATTTTATGATACATAATAATGTATATATGTCAATCTCAATCTCCCAGTTCATCTCACTCCCCCCTTCCCTCCTTGATATCTCAGGGTGGGGGGTATTTTATTTTATTAAAAATAAAACTTATTTTTAAAAAAAGCTTGTGTCATAAGTCTTCTCAGTTAATTGTCTTGTCCTTATAAAACTGTGAATTGAAAAAAATTCCTCTAAATATTTTTAAGGACAGATAGTTGGACTGATTCCAACCACCTTACCATTTTAATAACAAAAATTGTATTACCCAGACTACACAGCTCTTGTTGGCAGGTGCTGACCTGACCTAAGATTTCTGTTTTTCAAATAAGTTCATCTGCAACAGTTTCTGAGATTCCACATATAAGTGATATTATATGATATTCTTTCTCTTTCTGACTTATTTCACTCTATATGACAGTCTCTAAGTCCACCCACATCTCAGAAAACAGCACAATTTCATTTCTTTTTATGGCTGAGTAATATTTTATTGTGTATTTGTACCACATCATATTTATCTAGCCATCTGTTGATGGACATTTAGGTTGCTTCAGTGCAAACTTTTTATTCAATTTAATATTTAATTAAAATATAGCTATATAGTACAAATTACTAATAATCATAAAAATCTGATAGTAGCTTCCACTTGAGAAGTGAGAAAGTTACAAGATAGTAAAGAAGAAAAAAATTTAAGTCATGCCCCTCTGGTCAAAGTCAACTAAGAATTTCTGCAGTTCTGGAGTGTTACACACTTTATAAGGGACGACCAAGGATGAGATGGCTGGATGGCATCACTGACTCGATGGGCTTGAGTCTGAGTGAACTCTGGGAGTTGGTGATGGACAAGGAGGCCTGGCGTGTTGCGATTCATGGGGTCACAAAGAGTCAGACACGACTGAGTGACTGAACTGAACTGAACACACTTTATATGCATTCTTTACAATAGTTCCAACATGAATGCTATTATTACAACTGATAGATGATTAAACTATATTTTAGAAANTGGATGGCATCACTGACTCAATGGACATGGGTTTGGGTGGACTCCAGGAGTTGGTGATGGACAGGGAGGCCTGGCGTGCTGTGGTTCATGGGGTCACGAAGAGTCAGACACAACTGAGCAACTGAACTGAACTGAAGGCAGTTCAAGGGAATAGTAGGGCTGGGGTTCAGAAGGAATAATCATAAGGTTAATACAAGCAAACTATTACATATAGAATACATAAACAGCATCCTACTGTATAGCCCAGGGAACTATATTCAATATCCTGGGATAAACCACAATGGAAAAGAATATAAAAAAGAACGTGTGTATGAAAAATACATGAAGAAGAATGTATGAGTCTCTNAAGGCAGTTCAAGGGAATAGTAGGGCTGGGGTTCAGAAGGAATAATCATAAGGTTAATACAAGCAAACTATTACATATAGAATACATAAACAGCATCCTACTGTATAGCCCAGGGAACTATATTCAATATCCTGGGATAAACCACAATGGAAAAGAATATAAAAAAGAACGTGTGTATGAAAAATACATGAAGAAGAATGTATGAGTCTCTTTGTTGTACAGCAGAAACTAACACAACTTTGTAAATCAACTAAACACCAATAAAAATTATTAAAAAAAAATAAGTGTTACAGGGACTGTATCCAAGAGGCGCAAGTATAGGTGCTCTCTGTAATGACTGGGGTGGGTTAAGGAGCAGACCTCAGAGGATCCTCAAGGATAAGCCATCAGGAACTATTATCCTGGACATTCTGATTTGGACGCTTTATATGTGCTGTTCCCTGTTACTGTCTATAGGGAATGTCACCCTCACCAGTCCTGTTTGGGCATAAAAGGCAAATGACCAGCTGTTCTACACGATTTTGAAAAAAGTTACCATTCTGCCTATTAATCTCAGTTTCCAAATAGCATGTAAATAATAATTATCTTGTGCACAGTGAGGACTGAATAGTCAAGTCAAACTAAATCATTCACCTCTCAGATCCTGAGTCCCAAGTGCCAGATTCTGCATAATAGTATGATAATTTCCTCAACATTAAACATACAAATGGGGTCCATGAGGGTTTCTTTGTAAGCTTAAATGGTCCATACTATCAAGATAACTGAACAGTGCTAGCACTCAGGGGACCCCAAAGTCATCTTTTAATAATTACCAAGTTGTACAAGCTGGGTTTCAAAGAAGCAGAGGAACCAGAGATCCAACTGCCAACATATGTTGGATTATGGAGAAAGCAAGGGAGTTCCAGAAATACATCTCCTTCTGCTTCATTGATTAAGCTAAAGTACTTAACTGTGCAGATCACAGCAAACTGGAAAATTATAAAAGAGATGAGACTACTGGACCATCTCACCTGTCTCCTGAGAAATCTGCATGCAGGTCAAGAAGTAACAGAACCAGACATGGAAAAACTGGTTCAAAACTGGGAAAGGAGTACCTCAAGGTGGTATATTGTCACCCTGTTTATTTAACTTCGCTGCAGAGTACATCATGTGAAATGCTGGGCTGGATGAAGCTCAAGCTGGAATCAAGACTGCAGGGAGAAATATCAACAACCTCAGATATGCAGATGATACAACTCTAACAGCAGAAAGCATAGAGGAACTAAAGAGCTAAAGAGCCTCTTGAAGAAGGTGACTTAAAACTTAAAAAGCTAGCTTAAAACTCAACATTTAAAAAATGGAGATCATGGCATCTGGTCCCATCACTTCATGGCAAATAGATGGGGAAACAGTGATTTTATTTTCTTGGGCTCCAAAATCACTGTGGATGGTGACTGCAGCCATGAAATTAAAAGACACATAGTCTGTGGAAGGAAAGCTACAGCAAACCTAGACAGCATTTGTAGACAAAGGTCCATCTAGTCAAAGTTATGGTTTCTTCAGTAGTCACGTATGGATGAGAGAGTTGGACCATAAAGAAGGCTGAGGGCCAAAGAATTGATGCTTTTGGACTGTGGTGCTGGAGAAGACTCTTGAGTCCCGTGGACTGCAAGGAGATAAAGCCAGTCCATCCTAAAGAAATTAACCCTGAATATTCATTGGAAAGAGTGATGCTGAAGCTGAAACTCCAATATTTCGGCCACCTGATGCAAAGAGCTGACTCACTGGAAAAACCCCGGTGCTGGGGAAATTGAAGGCAAAGGAGAAGGGAACAACAGAGGATGACATGGTTAGAAAGCATCACTCACTCAATGGACCTGAGTTTGAGCAAACTCTGGGAGATGGTGGAGGTCAAAGGAGCCCTAAGCGGTGAAGTTCATGGGGTTGCAAAGAGTTGAACACAATTTAGCGACTGAACAGAACAAGAATACATGACTTTAGCTCTTATCAAGAGATGTAAAGATTATAGGAAGATCCTGAAGAGGAGATGGGGGTGAGATGCCATGCTTATCACAAAAGGGCATATGTTTTTAAAAAGTTTGAGAAAATAACCCTCTGAAGATTTATACGAAAAAGATTTATCTGGTCCATGGAAATCCCTTAATGAATACTTATTATCTATTACCTAATAGAAAAATGGCATGGATTACGCATACCATCTAAAGAAAATAGATTTCCAAACTTACTATCTATGGATATTAAACTGGCTCTTCTGTTTTGACATGTTCACCAAGCTGCAGCTGTCTGTACTTAAAAACTGTGACCTCATTTTATTGAGAACCTGACATCTAAAAAATTCTACATTCATATCATTATTATTGTAAAAGGTAGGAATTATGCTTGGAGCTATTTCTATCGTGTCTCAGCATGCATGCCCTCTATTCTTGCCTGCTATATTCTAATTTAGGCAAAGAAAAGGGGACTTATTAATCTGGACAAGGAAACTAATTCAGAACCTAAACAAAATGAAAACTGGGGGAGTCTTAAGTGTTAATTAATAAATAATTCATAGTCATTCATAAAGTAATTCACATTGCAGCTTATTACGCTTTGCAAAATAGTTTTATAAAAACTAATTTCCGTATATGAAAACTCATCATACACAAAGTTGGTAATAGACTGTGCACAGCTTATCACCTTATCCGCGTATGTGTCATATAGCAGGAGAGCAAGACTTCAACTCAGGAAAACTCCGGGGCCCCTCCAGCTCTGGAGATCCCCATGGGATCAGCTGGGACCTCTCCAACACCAGGTGTCCATTCATGTTCATCATCTCTGTTCCTGGCACAAGTGTGGTTCCTGTGAACCCTCCTGCCTCAGCCTCCAACACACACCTCCAACCCCAAGATACTGGCACTCCCCAGATGAGGCCACCATTGCCACTTGTAGGGGCCTTCCCTGTGGCCATTCAAGAGGACGGGGGGTGGGGGGGCTCACAGCAGGGGCTCTTTATCTTCACCACGTGGCTTGTAAGATCACACAGAAGGGCGAGAAAGAGCAGAGAAAGTTCTGCTTCTTGACCACATTGGTTCTGCGAAGAAACACGTGCTTCCGTGTATATCTCACTGATGATGGTCCCATGGGCACAGGACAGGCAGGAGGAGAAGGGGACAACAGAGGATGATATGGTTGGATGGTATCACTGGATGGACATGAGTTTGGGTAAACTCAGGGAGTTGGTGATGGACAGGGAGGCTTGGCATGTTGCAGTCCATGGGGTGGCAAAGAGTCGGACACGATTGAGCGACTGAACGGAAGGGAACTGGGCACAGGACCTGGGAGGCATGGTCTCTGCTAGGCAGCCCCTTCCCAGACCCACCCCACTTCTCCCTTTCACAGACCCTCATTCCTGCAACACTGCTGGAAAGACAGGTTGCAGTCGCTTTTTTCTTTCTTTCTTCTTTTTAATGTTTATTTATTTATTTGTCTGCTCTGGGTCTTAGTGGCAGCGCGTGAGATCTTGCCTTGTTTTTCTCTAGTTGTGGCGCGCAGGCTCCAGAAAACACAGACTCAGGAGCCGCCCACTGGGCATAGTCACCCCGGGGTATGCAGAATCTCCCCGGAACAGGGATCGAATCCTTTATTGGAAGGCAGATTCTTAATCAGCAGACCACCAGGGAGGTCCCTGCTGTCATTTTCTTTCTCAATCTGCTGCTTTTGGCCAGTCAGCTGCTCAACTGTTAGGAGCTTTAAACGTCGTACTACACACCATTGTCAATTTACAAGAACAGAGAAGCCTTGCCAGGAGGATCTCCCAGAAGATTATAATGGAGAGTGGTTGGCACAGATCTTTTTGTAATTATAGGGCTTCCCTTGTAGCTCAGTCGGTAAAGAATCTGCCTGCAGTGCAGGAGACCCGGGTTCGATCCCTGGGTTAGGAAGATCCCCTGGAGAAGGAAATGGCAACCCACTCCAGTATCCTTGCCTCGATAATCTCATGGACAGAAGAGCTTGGTGGACTTCGATCCATGGGGTTGCAAAGAGTCAGGCTCAACTGAGTGACTAACACTAACTAACTAATTAAAGATATGCTTATGAAATGTCATTATTAATTTTGATGTCTTGTGAGGGTTACTTAGCCAAGTAAACTTTTATGAAGTATCACTTAAATTTTTTTTTAAAGGTGCAATTCATTGCGAACAGCTTGATTTTGCACAAATACAGCCATCTAATCAGCCCTCAGGTTTTTTGAAGGAGTCATGACTTTATTAACCACTGCGAAGCAAAAGCAGACCAAAACATATAGACCCAGATTTTAAAATAGTATTATTACACATAAAATAATTTTTACATTGATTTGGCAGTGACTTTGCTATACTTTTTTAGTAATCATCTATAAAATTTGACTATAAAATCTCTTGCATTTTAAGTGAAGACATTTGTAACTATATGTCAGTTTTTTCCCAAAAGTTACAATTTATTTCCTGGTCTTATTTCGCTACCCAAGATTTCTTTTTTAGTATTAAATAGAAGCAGTAATATAAGAATTTTTTGGTCAAGAACAACTAAGATATTTCCACTAACATTTTACCATTAGCGATGATTTCTGGTGTGGCCTTTTGGTAAACTGTTTGCATAGTTAGTGAAGTTCTCTGATTCTTCATATGTTAAGACTTGAAATTGTGTGTGCACACTCAGTTGTGTCCAACTCTTCCATAGACTGTAGCCCTCCTCTGTCTGTGGGATTCTCCAGGCAAGAATATGGGATTGGGTTTCCATGCCCTCCTCCAGGGGATCTTCCTGACCCAGGGATTGAACCTGTGTCTCTTACATCTCTTGCATTAGCAGACACATTCTTTACCACCAGTGCTACCTGGGAAGCCCTTCTGTTCACTGGCAAAGGATAAAAAGGTTGAAAGTTTGAAGTTCTTTGAAAGTTGGAAGAATGTACAAGATGGATAAGACTAGAGTGCCTTTTTTAAAGGCAACTTATTTCCTTATTACTAATTCAGTTTCCTTAACGGTTACAATATTTTCAAGCTCTGTTAATTTTTCTCCTTGAGTTATCATAGTTAAATTATGTTTTTGAGAAATGTGGCCATTTTTTCCTAAATTTCAAACTCATTAGCTAAAGTTGCTCAAAGTGTTCTCTTAATAACTCTAAGTGAAAGAAGAGAAAATGAAAGTCACTCAGTCGTGTCCAACTCTTTGCGACCTCACAGACTACACAGTCCGTGGAATTCTCCAGGTCAGAATACTGGAGTGGGTAGCCTTTCCCTTCTCCAGGGGATCTTCCTAACCCAGGGATCAAACCCAGGTCTCCCGCATTGCAGGCGAATTCTTTACCAGCTGAGCTGCACTAATAACTCTAAAGTCTCTGAGAAGTCTGCAGTTGTGAAACATGGATCAGACCCATTGCTGTTTCTTGTGGGATTTTTCCCTCCACTCCTCCTGCAGCCCACTAGGCTCCTCCGTCCATGGGATTTTCCAGGCAAGAGTACTGGAATGGGGTGCCATCACCTTCTCCACTGACAACACTAAAACAACCTATATAGAACAATAGGTTATGTGGAACAATATATTTTTGAAGGATAAAAAAAATAGTTAATGGGCACAGAATTAATAGTTAATTCTGTGCCTGTGGTATATTCGTAAATCATTTAAAAAAGCTGTTTAATTTTGAAAAGGTTAAAACAATCATTGTTTTCTGTTGCTGTGTTTTTACTATAAATATTTTAATCCAAATAAAGTTATGACTTCATGTTCATGACTTGTCTCCCCTAACAGTTCTTCATATTTTCATGTTTTCCAAATTCAGGCCCCCAAATCAGAATTATGAAATGTTTTATTAACTCTTTTTAAAAAAGTCTAAAGCTATCGTTGTGTTTGCTACAATGTCCAAGAGGCAACGCTTTATCTTATAAAAAATAAGGGTAATAAAAATAGGCTTGACATTTCAATTTTATTTAATTATTCAGCTATTGAGATAACGTTTTTTAAAAAATGAAACCTGAGATGAACTGGGAGGAAAACTTGACAGCCTAAGAGATGATTTTAGTCTCTTGTTTTACCTTACAGAAATAATTTGGATATTGTAGTTCAAGGGCTTCCCAGCTGGTGCAGTGATAAAGAATCCATCTGCCAATGCGGGAAACTTAAGAGATGTGGGTTCGATCCCTGGGTTGGGAAAATCCCCTGGATGGGGAACGGCAGCCCACTCCAGCATTCTTGCCTGAGAAATCCCATGGACAGAGGAGCCTGGTGGGCTACAGTCCATGGGGTCACAAAGAGTTGGACACAACTGAGGGATGAGCACACACACACACACATTGTATTTCAACATGGTTTCAAAGACTGGTGCAAAAACTGTCTATGAATTAATTTTTTAATTAATAATGGTCTATTTTTTAATATTGAAGTTGATTTATAGTATTTTCTTAGTTTTGGGTATAAAGCATAGTGACTCAGTATCTTTACAGATTATACTCCTTAAAAGTTATTAAAGATAAAGGCTATAATTACCCGTGCTACACAATATATCCTCGCGACTTACCTATTTTATTTTATTTCTTATATTTAACATTTTTCATACGACTGAAGTATTGTTGATTTACAATGTTGTGTAAATGTCTGCTACACTGCAAAGTGATTCAGTTGTCCCTATAGTTATACTTTTTATTCATATTCTTTTCCATTATGGCTTATCCCAGGATGCGGAATATAGCTTCTTGAGCTCTACAGTAGGGCCTGATTATTTATCCATCCTATATATAATAGTTTGCATCTACAAATTGATGTTTAGTTGTAGATTTCAAAGCCCTTTCCAATCAGATACAGTTGAAGACGATCGCAGTATTCTTTGAGTAGGTTTGTCAGTGTTCTCACTGCTCTTAACCTGTTCTTATTCCCCCTGCCTTTACTGCTCATACACTGGTTATGTGTTTTACCTCGAGAGGATGTTACTCTTCCATGTTGAAAATGCTGATGAATGTAATCCATCACCCGGAGCTACTCAGTCTTCAGTGAGGACATTTCATTCCAATTCTAAGCTGTCCCGGCACTTGTCCCATCTGTCAAACTCATCACCCTGGAAAAACTCGAACAGTGGGACAATGACAAGAAACAATTTCTATGGTCACATTTAAATGCCTTCAATGGTTCACAGTCAACTGCCTCCAGCCGTGAATTTTGACTACCTATTGACTATTGTACTAATACTCCCAGATGGAAGTCTTTCTTGGAAAGGTAACTAGCCTGGCAATAGCAAAATATTTTTCTAGACTTTGTATTCCTGGAGTATTCCAAAATTTACCTCCCTGGGGATGGGAAAATCATTTCATAAGAATGATGTGTAATCAACTTGATAATCTCTCCTGTTGACTCAAAAGCTACCGTGTGCCCTCCAGCCACAGTTATCTGGGAACACACAGGAATGTCTACCACCTCAGATGGAGACTTTATTTGGAAATAATGTGATTGCAGATGTAATGAATTAGTATGAGATCATACTGGAGCAGGGTGGGCCCCTACACCAGTTAGTGTCCTTATAGGAAGACACAGAGAGACAGAAGGAAGGCCACGTGATGACAGAAACCGGGATTGGAGCGATGAAGCTACAAGCCAAGGGTGGACGTCCACCACAAGAAGGTGTGAAGACGCTACAGGACACCTCGGCTGCAGACTTACAGCTTCTTACAGTTCTTACAGAACTGTGAGAAAATAAGTCTCTTGTTTTAAGCCATCATAGGCATCATGTCTGTGATACTTTATTAGAGTAGCCCTAAGCTGCGAAAGAAAGTGAAAGTGTTAATTGCTCAGTCTATGTGTGTGTGTGTGTTCTTAGTTATGTCCAACTCTTTGCAACCTCATGGAGTGCAACCCACCAGGCTCCCTCTGTCCATGGAATTCTCCAGGCAAGAATACTGCAGTGGGTAGCCATTTCCTTCTCCAGGGGATGTTCCCGACCCAGGGATTGAACCTGCGTCTCTTACGTCTCCTGCATTAGCAGGCAGGTTCTTTACCCCGAGTCTCCTGCCTTGCAGTGGATTCTTTACCATCTGAGCCACCAGGGAAGCAAGCCCCAGGAGACTAAGATGCTCCCTGCCTATTTGAAAATTAAGTGGGAAGGAAATTAAACAGGGAAGAAAATTAAAATTACTGAAATCCCACTGTGAAGAAGAAGCTGTTATTAATATTTTGGTGAGCATCTACCCCGATATTCCTCTAAGCCTATTTGTGCTTTTCTCAGCATTGGCGTAAAGGTATAAAGCCAGATGAATGAGATGAAACTGGAAAAATAAAGCTTCCCATTGTCTTAGATGGGAAGTGATAAGGCTAAATATTTCTTTGAGTCTTTAACCACTGGTCATTTCAATAGTTACTCTGGATCGTCTGTTACTTAGAGGGACTGACACACTCTTCTCTCTTGTGGCTGTATCAGTTTACTTTCCCACCAACTGTGCACCAGGGCTCCACTTTCTCCACTTTCTCACCAGCACTTGTTGGCTTTCTTTGATTTTCGGTTAACCGTCATCCTGTGACAGGGGCGAGGTGGTATCTACTGGCTCTGATTTGCGTTTCCCTGATGCTCACTGACATGGACCTTGGTGACAATCTGTATGCCTGCTGGCCACGTGTGTGGCTTCTTTGTAGCACCTGTCCAAGGGTTCACTTTGACTTTTTTCTTTAAAAAAAAAGGAAAGACCTTTAAAGCAATAAGAAAACAAGCCAGCTGATAGAATTCTGAAACAGTCACTTCACAAAAGAAGATATTCAAATAGCCAATAAATACACCATTTCTTTCAAGTGAAAAAAGCAGATACAACTGATCTCACTGTTGGAAGTCAGGATAGTGTTAGCCAGTGGACAATGTTAGTGGACGAGGTCACAAAGGCAGCTCTTAAGTGTTGGCGATACTGTTTCTTGATCCAGATGCTGCTTAGAAGGGTGTGCTAATTTCACGACAATGTATGCAGTTAAATACATTTATACTGCCATTTTCTTATACGTTACACTCCAATAAAAAGTTAAAAAAATAAAACAGGCAAGGACTTCACATAGCTAAGGGGAGAGGAGACAGGTTAGCTAAACAGCAGCGGGCTATTTTATTTGCTTCTTCCTTCTAAGCCTCAGGGGACAACTTGTGAATCACGGCTGAAGATGAAAATCCAACACTGTTTGCAGGATGAGAAACAGTTGAGCTACTTTGGGAGAGAGCACACAGAAATATGTGTGACTCTCTGCAGATATCTGATAAGTAACATTTCTCCTTGGGAGGTTTGAGGATGTGTTGGTGTGCATATATGAACCACTTTATAACCATTCAAAATGTTATCAGCTATCACATACTTTAGAAAGACTGTTTACGCTCCCAGTCGTTGTAGTATGTGTTCAACCCTCTTTGTCAATGCTGGATTTTCTCACTCTTTCAAGATAATTGTAAATCAAGAGGCAAGCTATTGTTATTGCAATTTTCAGCCCTGCCACGAATAAAAGAAAAATGATATATTTACCCACGATTTGTTATTCTAGGAGGAATTGCCCACCTGTGTTTGTTGCCTGCTTTCTATCCGGCAAAGTCATCTTTTATTACTTAATTGATTTATATGAACATAGTAAAATTGATGATGGATTGAAAATGTGAAGCATAAATTTTCTCACAGGTTGGCACTCACATTTAACCTATATACGAGGTTATAGGTTATATACAATATACACGTAGCTTTTTTCTGCTGCTAAGTCACTTCAGTCGTGTCTGACTCTGTGCGACCCCANGGGATCCTGAGGATAGCAGTGTGACTCAGGCGGCACACGTTTATTATCTTCCAGAATATCTCACTGGAAAAGGCCCTGATGCTGGGAAAGATGGAGGCAAAAGGAGAGGAGGGAGGCCGAGGGTGAGATGGTTATAGCATCACTGACTCAGTGGACACAATTGAGCAAAGTCTGGGAGACAGTGAAGGACAGGAAAGTCTGGTGTGCTGCAGTCCATGGGGTCATAAAGAGACAGGCATAACTTAGCGATTGAAAAACAACAACAGAACATTTCTGGACAGTCTTCTTTGTTGAGTGTACTCCTTCACACATGTGCTTACCCTGTGGAAGGTGTGATGGTACCACCCACAGCAGAGCACAGGATATCAAGCATTTCCTGGAACGGCTGGAACCCACTCCCTTCTGAGCAGTGGGTCAGAGTGGACCTCTTANAACAGTCTTCTTTGTTGAGTGTACTCCTTCACACATGTGCTTCCCCTGTGGAAGGTGTGATGGTACCACCCACAGCAGAGCACAGGATATCAAGCATTTCCTGGAACGGCTGGAACCCACTCCCTTCTGAGCAGTGGGTCAGAGTGGACCTCTTAGGGCTGATGCCCACAAAAGAATGGAGCAGTATCTGCCAGCCAGTCAAGACGCTCCCATGGACGGTGTGCTCACTGCAGTATAAACCACAGGAACTGGCTCTAAACAGATATGAACGGTGTCATAGCTATTCTGCTATGGATGTCCTGGTCTCTGCTTTCAAACAGATTCCTTCACACCACTTTCCTTAGGGCATTTTCCTCTCTATGTTTCTCTGTATTTTAAGAATTCATCGCTCTTCTTGAGTTCCAGGCTCTGACTCCAAGTGCCTCTAGCATCCTCCTTGTTCCTCTTGCCCTAGTGAGGACTTTTCTGCATCCTTCCCTACTTCCCTGGCAAGTCCCACTCACCCTTCATAACCCAGCTCCAGCATGACATCTGCTCATCCTTGACCAGCCCTCTTCAAAATCTCTAGGCCTTCCTAATCTGTGCCACAGAATTTGGCACTTAGGTATCTTGCGACTTAATTATTTATTGTTAGCCAGGACACGGAAGCAATCTAAATGTCTATCAGTAGACAAAAGGATAAAGGAGATACCGTGCATATACACGGTAGATTACTACTCAGCCAGAAGGCAGAATGGAAGAATGCCATTCGCAGCGTCACAGATGCACCGGGAGATGGTCACACTAAGCGGAATGAGCCAGACACAGAAGACAGATATATGACGCCTCTTATACACGGATCCAAAACATGACCCAAGTGGACTTAACTATGAAAGAGAAACAGACCANCAGATGCACCAGGAGATGGTCACACGAAGCGGAATGAGCCAGACACAGAAGACAGACGTATGACGCCTCATACAAGGATCCAAAACATGACCCAAGTGGACTTAACTATGAAAGAGAACAGACCACAGACAGAAGACAGGCTTGTGGCTGCCAAGAGGGAGGGATGATTGGGAGTCTGGGACTAGCAGATGCAAACATATATATATATATAATGTAAGCATATATACATATAATATAGGCATATATATGTATTATATATGTATAATTTATATGCCTACTACATATATAATATATATATAAAACACATAATATAATTATGTATACAATGGATAAACAACAAGGTCCTATTATATAGCAAAGGGAATGATTTTATGGTTTATAATAAACCACAATGAAAAATGGTATGGACAAGAATATATACGTGTGTGTGTAAGATGGAATCACTTTGCCATACACCAGAAACTAACATAACATTGTAAACCAACTGTACTCCAATTATTTGTTGTTTTTACATGCTATTAGTGGCAAATGAAGCCTGATACAACCATGACCACCTTACCCCCCTACCCCAAATGCTTTATCTTCATTTCGTTGTGTGTATTAATAGCTCAGTCATGTCCGACTCTTTGCAACCCCTGGACTGTACCCCATCAGGTTCCTCTGTCCATGGGATTCTCCAGGCTAGAACACTGGAGTGGGCTGCCATTCCCTTCTCCAGGGGATCTCCCCGACCCAGGGACTGAACTTGCATCTCCCGTATAACAGGCAGATTCTTTACCATCTGAGCACCAGGGTTAGGCATTTAATTAATGCATGTCAACTGACTGGTTAGGGATAGTAAGTACTTAGCAAATACTTGACCCGATGTTTCACAAGCCTTGTTGTTCAGCCACTAAGTCATGTCTGACTCTTTGCAACCCCATGGACTGCACTTCGCCAGGCTTCCCTGTCTTTCACTGTCTCCTAGAGTTTGCTCAAACCCATGTCCATCAAGTTGGTAATGCCATCCAACCATTGCATCCTCTGCCGTCCCTGTCTCCTCTTACCCTCAATCTTTCCCAGCATCAGGTCTTTTCCAATGAGTTGGCTTTTCACAGCAGGTGGCCGTGGTACTGGAGCTTCAGCTTCAGCATCAGTCCTTCCAAAAAATATTCAGGATTGATTTCCTTTAGGATTGACTCAGTACTCTTGTCTGGAAAATCCCATGGACGGAGGAGCCTGGAAGGCTGGGTCATGAAGAATCAGACATGACTGAGTGACTTCACTTTCATTTTTCACTTTCATTCATTGGAGAAGGAAATGGCGACCCACTTCAGTGTTCTTGCCTGGAGAATCCCAGGGATGGAGGAGCCTGGTGGGCTGATGTCTAAGGGGTCGCACAGAGTTGGACACAACTGAAGTAACTTAGCAGCAGCAGGATTGACTGGTTTGATCTTCTTGCTGTCCAAGGAACTCTCAAAAGTCTTCTCCAGCACCACAGTTCAAAAGTTTCCATTCTTTGGTGCTCAGCCTTCTTTATAGTCCAACTCTCACATCCATACGTGACTACAAGGCTTTTTATCACACATTTTATTTAAACCACGGTTACATGCAGTGAATGGGGAACTTGCTTACCTTCATCAAGACAGATAAAAACCATGCTTTTCCTGATACCATTCAGTTCAGTTCAGTTCAGTAGCTCAGTCATGTCTGACTTTGCGACCCAAAGGACTGCAGCATGCCAGGCTTCCCTGTTCATCACCACCTCCTGGAACTTGCTCAAATTTATGTCCATCGAGTCAGTGATGCCATCCAACCATCTCATCTGTCGTCCCCTTCTCCTCCTGCCTTCAATCTTTCCTAGCATCAGGGTCTTTTCCAATGAGTCAGTTTTCCACATCAGGTGGCCAAAGTATTGGGGTTTCAGCTTCAGCATCAGTCCTGATATCATTAATCTCCTTTGAATTTACAGATGCCATCATCTATTTTGGAGATTTCAAAGAGATTTTTTATTATCTGTTTGTGAAATTTCTATCCATTCAGGGCTTTGCACCTAAAATTGGTACATTCATAAAATATCAAAGGAAGGATAATTTCAAACCACAAGAGATCTTCTTATAAGTTGGGCAAATTGCATATAATTATGGCACTTGGTGTTTTAGATCATTTATTTATATTTTATATAATTTATTTTGAGTGAAATTCTTTAGCATACACTTTCAAACATTTTTGAACTATTCTTTTAATAGCCACTATTTCTATTCAATTCACTTCAAATTGAAATTATTTCTGGGAGTTAGGAACAAAAATCTAAGTGAAGGCATGTTCCCTCCTCTCAAGGGGTTCACAGTAATGGGGTAAATGACTCTAAGCTGAAAAATCCCAAATTTCAAGGCTGTAACCAAGCAAACTCTGGGAAATGGTGAAGGACAGGGAAGCCTGACGTGCTGTCTTCATGAGGCTGCAGAGTCGGGCATGACTTAATGACCAAACAAAAACGACAAACCCCAGCAGGAGCAAGGTGCCAGTGCAGTAGGAAATATGCTCCAAGAGATGCAACAGTGATTAGCGGTGCCATCTCTGTAGGACTTGGACTCTGGCTGGTAGAACTCTTCCCGTATCAACTGGATGTTAGACAGCGTTTATGGAAAAGGCATGGGAGGGGCCAAGCAAGGTGCTTTCTTATGAAATGCGGGTTCCCGATGAAAACTTGAGAATGCTGGGAAATGACTTAAGTCAATAAAGTAGGCTTGTCTCTGCACCAAAGGACTGAAAACCTCCTAGTGTCTGTCACCTGGTAGGAACAATCCCACGGAGGCTGTCACACAGTTGCACACAGTTCCATGTAGCAGGAAATTCAACATACGTCAGAGATGCACACCACTGCCCCAGGGTGCAGGCCTCCTGCCCACGTGGGCATGGCGTCTATCTTTTATGGCCCGGCTGTGTTCTCTGGCAGGATGTGGAATCACGACTTGAAAGGAAGAAAAACTACAGGGCATCTGGGAACTAGAGGAAAGGGGAGCAGGTGAGGCCACGGGGAGGCGGAGGCAGAGGTGTGGCAAAGACTAGACCCCCTTCCCCATCCGTCTCTCTCAGTGGGGTCTCACTCTGTTGACTTTAACTCCCTGTCCCTATTCTTCCTTGTCAAAAAGGAAAGAGTGTGATGAAATCCCTTTAATGCGGACACGCCTGAGGTCAGCGTGTAAGAGGGACGAACAAACCTGACTCCATATTGGAGCTGTGCCTTTTACTTTAATCTTTGTATTCTGTTGCTTCTGCCGTAAGAATGCTCCTCTAGCGTTAAATATACAGGGTAGCCCATTCTCAGGCCTCTGGCCTTTAAGAGTATAACTCTCTTCCCTCCATACAGAGACAGAAAGTTGCAGAACAGAGAACGACATGTGTCTGGCTGGAGGTTTACAGGAACATCGACTTGACCTACTGGACAGCTGTAAGAATNTGCTTCTGCCGTAAGAATGCTCCTCTAGCGTTAAATATACAGGGTAGCCCATTCTCAGGCCTCTGGCCTTTAAGAGTATAACTCTCTTCCCTCCATACAGAGACAGAAAGTTGCAGAACAGAGAACGACATGTGTCTGGCTGGAGGTTTACAGGAACATCGACTTGACCTACTGGACAGCTGTAAGAATAAAGGATTCTGACACCAAGAAGTTTGCAAAAACCAGCCACACCTCCTCCCCTTTTAGTATAAAAGAGGCTTGAATTCTAACTCAGGGAAGATAGTTCCTTGGGGGTACTAGTCCACTATCTTCTCAGTGTGCTTGCTTTTCAAAATAAAATCATAGTTCCTTGTTCCAATAACTCGTCTCTAGATTTATTGGTCTGTCACGTGGTGAGCAGTATGAACTGGACTCAGTTAAAAACATAGTTCATTTAAAAGAGTGAAATAACATTCCTAAGTCGTGTGGCAGTCAAGAAACCCTTTCACATGTTCACACCTTTTTACCTGGTGTGAAACTTCCTGCAACACTGAGGACTATGAGCATTAATTCAGACATGACCTTCACTATTACACAGGATGGAGACCCTGAGTCACAGGCCACCAGTAACCCAGTTGGAATGTTTTTACTATATCACATGTGTTCCAATGACCCACTGAGAGAGACCCTGATGTTGGCATCAGCCTGTGGGGGCATGAAGCGAAGGGACAACATCGCAGGAACCCAAGGTCTTCAGTTCACACCATGGAGATGACCAGGCGAAGAGATGGCCGAAAGGAAGCCTGTTTTCTGTCCGCTGATAAAGACAAGTGTCCATCACATCTCCTGCATGTGGTCCATCATTGACTGCTGCGCTTCCAACAAAGTAACAGCAAGAAGACAGGAAGGAGAGCAAGGCAGGAGCCAGTTCCCCTCCCCTGCACCTTTCCCAGGGAAGCGCCCTCTTGCAGACAAGCCGCCCTCAAATCACTAAACACGAGAAGTGAATCTGTCCTCCGCTTCTCCGCCCACAACTGTGTCTGCAAGTGGACTATTTAGCACTGACTGGAAAATTCTCTGAAAAAATTATATCTAATCAACATTCCTGAAAAGCACTTAGCTTTTGTGCTCTTGTTTCTCCTAAATTGTATTATGGATCATAATATTCCTACTTAGCAAGTGAGATGATTTCTTTAATAACTTTGCTCCATTCTAGTTATTAAGTCATATTTCTTGTGTTGATGAGTTTGTTCAAGGTAATACCACGAGGCGTTGCTTTCGGGGATTTTCTGTCTGTTTGTTTATTCGTGGCTGTGTTCGTCTCTGTACAGGTTTGCTCTGGCTGCGGCGAGTGCGGGCTACCCTCTAGTTGCCTCACGGGCTTCTCAGTTTGGTGGCTTCTCCTAAAAGTGAAAATGAAGTCACTCAGTCATGTCCGACTCTTTGCGACCCCATGGACTGTAGCCTACCAGGTTCCTCTGTCCATGGGATTTTCCAGGCAAGAGTGCTGGAGTAGGTTGCCATTTCCTTCTCCAGAGGATCTTCCCGAACCAGGGATTGAAGGGTCTCCCACATTGCAGGCAGACACTTTACCGTCTGAGCCACCAGGGAAGCCTGTGGCTTCTCCGGCTGTGGTGCAAAAGCGAAGGGTGCCCAGGCTTCAGCAGTTGTGGCTCCCGGGCTCCAGAGCACAGGCTCAATAGTCATGGCACACGGGCCTACTTGTCCTGAGACCTGTGATTTCTTCCTGGATCAGGAGCCGAACGTGTGTCCCTTGCGTTGGCAGGTGGATTCTTTACCACTGAGCCAGCAGAGACCTGCCAGGGACTTCTCTTAAGAGAAAGTACTTGAACCAAGTGAAGCAGGTGATCCTGGGACAACCCCATTGGGATTCAGTGGCCTTTGGGCCCATTCAACCCAAAACATGACCCGAGGATCCACCGTGGGTGAGCAGCAGGAGGAAGTGGAGCCAACATACCTCAGGTGAGCCTCTTGGTAAACAGGGCCCGTGTGTTTCCTTTGCAGCAAATATGAGCTTTTTGTTTGCGCTGGCTGGGAGCTTCCTGCGATGGAGAAAAACCTGCTCAGAGTGCCAGTAGCACAACCAACTTTTCTTTGTTCTAGAAATTCCGCCATTCGAGCCACCATTGTCGTTAAGATGGAAATACTTTCCTTTTGAGCTGAAACACACACACGCACACACACACATACGAGTTGCACTACTGGGAGGACATCTCTGTCTGTTACATCCCCAAGATCCTGCCAATAAGACCCCAGCCTCCCCCTCCCCCTTGGCTTCCCAGCACCGTCTCCTGTGGGAGGGTTATGACTACACCAGGTGTCGGTTTATGTCCTGATGTAGAAAATACGGCAGGACACGGACCTCTTGTGGGCAGGGCTGCTAAAGGACTGGGTCCGTCTCCCCATTTACTTATCNGTTACATCCCCAAGATCCTGCCAATAAGACCCCAGCCTCCCCCTCCCCCTTGGCTTCCCAGCACCGTCTCCTGTGGGAGGGTTATGACTACACCAGGTGTCGGTTTATGTCCTGATGTAGAAAATACGGCAGGACACGGACCTCTTGTGGGCAGGGCTGCTAAAGGACTGGGTCCGTCTCCCCATTTACTTATCTTTCCCTTGATCCTCACGTGGCGTCGGCTCAAGGTCAGAGACAGTGAACAGAATTAGTCGTGCAGAAATCAAACCAAAGCACAAACGCTTGGCTGACCTCATCACTGAACCGAAGGCTTCTACGCCCTAAAACCGAATTCTGCTTTTGTGCTAGAAGCACTTCACGAGGCCATGAGGAGCCGGCACTCATACCAAGAACAGAAAGCAGCATCCGGAGATGCCAGGCCACGTCCTGGGCTCAGCCTTCCTGTCCCTCAGTCCCCAACCTTCACAGGTTGCCAGACACAAGAGTCATGCTTGGGGCCAGGAGTCCAATGTCTGGAAAGTTGCTGGATTTTGGCTTTGATGTACCGAGACAGGACAGTGGATTCAAACTCTGTAGCCAAAAGCCTTTCTTCGAAGACTGAACCAACCAAGATTCTCACTTGACCAGACAGTCCACCTACTCAAGCCCCCGGTGTTTACATATTGCTGACTCCTCTGGCTCTAAACAATAGGACCATAACATCTCATGTAAAGGGTTGCTGCCAACTGGATATTATCATGTCTCACAGGAGCTGCAGGAAAGGGGAAAAATGGCATTTTATGCTGACATAATTATTGTGGTTTACTTCCAGAGACATAATTTGTAACGATTCAGCTGCCTAAATTTAACCCAACTTAAAATTACACGGAGTCACTCTAGATAGCAGCATAAGCAAGAACTGTCAGAGAAAACACAATTCTTTTGCTCTTTCAAACTTTTTCAAAATTTTTTTAAAGCCTAGAAGCAGTGTTCAAATTAAATGTTACAGGGAACATAAAGAAGAGCTGTTTCACTGTGTGCTGCTGAAAGCTTCTGCTGTCTGTGGCCACGACCCCATTGCTGTTTCCCTGTGCTCTCTGGGCACCTGGGGGCACTTGCCCCCAAGGCATGGCTGAGTCTACTGGTCTGGCTCTGGGAGGGGGTGGAGCACCTCTGTTCTGAGGTTGCTTAAGTTCACATCTGCTCTGCCACACGCCTGTGGGAACTTGTTCAAGTTACCTCCCCTGCCTCTGCCCTCTATTCTTGTTGCTGTTCAATCGCTTGGTTGTGTCCCCGTCTTTGTGACCCCATGGATTACAGCACGCCAGGCTTCCCTGCCTCCACTATCTCCCGGAGTCTGCTCAAACTCACGTCCACTGAGTTGATGATGTCATCCAACCATCGCATCCTCTTTCCCCCTTTGCTTCCTGCCCTCAATCTTTCCCAGNCTGTGTGCTGCTGAAAGCTTCTGCTGTCTGTGGCCACGACCCCATTGCTGTTTCCCTGTGCTCTCTGGGCGCCTGGGGGCACTTGCCCCCAAGGCATGGCTGAGTCTACTGGTCTGGCTCTGGGAGGGGGTGGAGTACCTCTGTTCTGAGGTTGCTTAAGTTCACATCAGCTCTGCCACACGCCTGTGGGAACTTGTTCAGGTTACTTCCCCTCCCTCTGCCCTCTATTCTTGTTGCTGTTCAATCGCTTGGTTGTGTCCCCCTCTTTGTGACCCCATGGATTACAGCACGCTAGGCTTCCCTGCCTCAACTATCTCCCGGAGTCTGCTCAAACTCACGTCCACTGAGCTGATGATGTCATCCAACCATCGCATCCTGTTTCCCCCTTTGCTTCCTGCCCTCAATCTTTCCCAGCATCGTTTCCCCTTTTCCTAAGGTCTTTTCCAATGAGTTGACTTTTCACATCATACCCTCTATAGAAAACAAAATTAACTCACAGGGATGTGTGAGACAGTTATGTAAAGGGTTAGGGAAATCTCTAATGCGTGGTGGGTGCTCAACCCATTCAGTTATCACTGAAAGGAGGTAAGAGTGTTCAGCCTTCGAATGACACAAAAGTTCTTTGCAGCAGAGAGTTTTGGCTCAGCGGTTAAAGTGTCTGCCCACAATGTGGGAGATCTGGGTTCGATCCCTGGCTTGGGAAGATCCCCTGGAGAAGGAAATGGCAACTCACTCCAGTATTCTTGCCTGGAGAATCCCATGGATGGAGGAGCCTGGTGGGCTATAGTCCATGGGGTCACAAAGAGTCGGACACGACTGAGCAACTGAACTGAACTGAAACATCTCATACAACTTGATATATTAAAAAAAAAAAANGATCCCCTGGAGAAGGAAATGGCAACTCACTCCAGTATTCTTGCCTGGAGAATCCCATGGATGGAGGAGCCTGGTGGGCTATAGTCCATGGGGTCACAAAGAGTCGGACACGACTGAGCAACTGAACTGAACTGAAACATCTCATACAACTTGATATATTAAAAAAAAAAAAACCTACAGAGTCCAATTACGAAACGAGCAGAGAACTGAATAGACATTTCAACAAGGAGGACATGCAATGGCCAACAGGCACATGAAAAAGATCCTCAGCATCCTCACCCTCAGGGAAATGCAAATCAAAGCCAAGATTATCACCGCAGACCTGTCAGAATGGCCATCATCAAAAAGAGCATAACTGATAAATGCTGGAGAAGGTTTGGAGAAAAGGGAAACCTACTGCTCTGTTCATGGGAATGTACATTGGTGTAGCTGCTATGGAGAACAATATGAAAGTTCCTCAAAAAACTGAAAATAGAANTGGGAGATCTGGGTTTGATCCCTGGGTTGGGAAGATCCCCTGGAGAAGGAAATGGCAACTCACTCCAGTATTCTTGCCTGGAGAATCCCATGGATGGAGGAGCCTGGTGGGCTATAGTCCATGGGGTCACAAAGAGTCGGACACGACTGAGCAACTGAACTGAACTGAAACATCTCATACAACTTGATATATTAAAAAAAAAAAAAAACCCTACAGAGTGCAATTACGAAACGAGCAGAGAACTGAATAGACATTTCAACAAGAAGGACATGCAATGGCCAGCAGGCACATGAAAAAGATGCTCAGCATCCTCACCCTCAGGGAAATGCAAATCAAAGCCAAGATTATCACTGCAGACCTGTCAGAATGGCCGTCATCAAAAAGAGCATAACTGATAAATGCTGGAGAAGGTTTGGAGAAAAGGGAAAACTACTGCTCTGTTCGTGGGAATGTACATTGGTGTAGCTGCTATGGAGAACAATATGAAAGTTCCTCAAAAAACTGAAAATAGAACTACCATAGCACCCAGCAATCCCACTCCTGGGCATATAATAATAGTAATAATAAAAGTAAAAACACTAATTCAAAAAGACGCATTCACGCTGTGTTCACAGCAGCATTATTTATAATTGCCATGATACACAAGCAACCTAAGAGTCCATCAACAGATGAATGAGTAAGGAAGATGCGGCAGATACAAGGGAACACGTCTCAGCCATACACAGAGTGAAGCTTTGCCATTCGCAGCAACGTGGATAGACTCGGAGGGCATTATGCGCTCCCAGGCGGCGCTAGTGGTAAACAAGCCATCTGCCAAAGCAGGAAACACAAGAGACACGGGTTCGATCCCTGGGTTGGGAAGATCCCCTGGAGGAGGGCCTGGCAACCTACTCCAGGATTCTTGCCTGGAGCATCCCATGGACGGAGGAACCTGGCGGGCTATGGTCCACAGGGTTGAAAAGAATTGGAAATGACTGAAGCGACTTACCACGCACACGCACATGAAGGGCACTATGGGCTTCTCTGGAGGCTCTCGCGGTAGAGAATCTTCCTGCCAATGCAGGAGACCTTTGTTCGATCCCCGGCAGGAGAAGAGTCCCCTCGAGAAAGGAATGGCTACCCACTCCAGTATTCTTGCCTGGAGAATTTCATGAACAGAGGAAAGAGAACTACTGTCTAATATCACTTATATGTGGAACCTAAAATATACAACAAACTAGTGAAAGTAACAAGCAGTAGACTCGCAGATACGGAGAACAAACTAGTGATTACCAGCGGGGTGTGAAGAAGGAGAGAGGCTGTATGGGGTGGGGGCGGGAGGCACCGACTACTGGGTGTTAAGATGTACCATACGAGGCTATATTGCGCAACACGGGGAACTGAGCCCACACTGTATAACGACTGTAAATGGAGAGTAGCCTTTAATAGTGTATAAAGTGTTTTAAATTGACAATATAAAAAATGTAAAAATATAATTTGATAAAGTTGGGGCTCTCTGGNGAGGCTATATTGCGCAACACGGGGAACTGAGCCCACACTGTATAACGACTGTAAATGGAGAGTAGCCTTTAATAGTGTATAAAGTGTTTTAAATTGACAATATAAAAAATGTAAAAATATAATTTGATAAAGTTGGGGCTCTCTGGAAATGCCTATGGGCTTGACATTATTTAAAACTAGCCGTTATTGCACATTAGGAATATGCTACCTTTAACGAATAGTTTTTTAAAGTTCATGTGGACATTTTAAGATTTGAGTGGATATATAAGTGGACAAATAGATTTAAGTGGAAATATTTTCACTTGTTCTCACGAGGTCTGTGAGCTAAGAGAAATAAACATGTGGAAATGAGATATACAATTGAGATGACAACTTGGAAGCTTATTTAAAGGAGCGCTTCTGAGCCAGTGGTTTCTGTTTGGGGAGCATTTAGCAAACCCAACCATCAGTCCTTCTCTGAGTGTTTCTTTCCTTCGTTGCTTTTTTGGGAGATTATAACCTAGGAGTCATCGACTCAACCGACAAAACCTCAGAGCCATCCACTGACCTTCCCAAATGTTAATAAAAAATAACTGATGGCAAGCTTGGGACCCCAGAGTTCTTTCCATTTCTTTCCGTTGTATTTCTGTCCCACACGAAAACAGAAACTCAATGCTGTNCTAGGAGTCATCGACTCAACCGACAAAACCTCAGAGCCATCCACTGACCTTCCCAAATGTTAATAAAAAATAACTGACGGCAAGCTTGGGACCCCAGAGTTCTTTCCATTTCTTTCCGTTGTATTTCTGTCCCACACGAAAACAGAAACTCAATGCTGTTGACTGACGCGATGCTGCCATTCCTGTAAGGAGTGCCAGGACCCTCCAGTTCTCTCCAGGGGTCCAAAGGAACGCCTCCCTCTCTCGTCAGGAACCACCTTTGTGAACGTGGATGCTTAGTTGACAGTTTGACCCAAGGTCCCTGGCTGTCAGTGGAAGCCCATTCCTCTGGGGAAATTTTCCCCATGACCTGCAGGTTTGGCTTTTCTTCCCAAAGGAGATGTGGGAAAGTGAGCTGTCTAATAAAATCTCCAGTCCAGAGAGACAGATGAGTTTGTGTCTCAGTCTCGGGATGAGCTTTACTAGTAAGTCTTGGAGAGGCCTGGTGGCTCAGATGGTAAAGTGTCTGCCTACAATTTGGGAGACCCAGGTTCAATCCCTGGGCTGGGGAGATCCCCTGCAAAAGGAAATGGCACCCTACTCCAGTATTCTTGCCTGGAAAATCCCACAGACGGAGGAACCTGGTGGGCTACAGTCCATGGGGTCACAAAGAATCGGACACAACTGAGCGACTTCATTTTCTTGGAGAATCAGGGGTCCCCTCCCCTCAGTACACTTCTACCATTCCCTACAGCCCTTTTCAGCTGGTTTTTCTTACTAGCAACATCACTATCTGATGTATAACTAATTGTTCACATTTTTGCTCTCTTCTCAAATAGAATATAAACTCCAGGAAACTAGGGATTTTTGCTGTGTTTGCTAGTGCAGAGACTGTCTGGGGTCAGTAATACACAGTGAATAGTTCTCAGGTGTTTCCTTCTTTCATTCAAAGCCTGGCTGTGACCCATTCATCTACAGAGCAAACCTCTTACGTTTGTGTTTTGGTTTTTGCTGTAATCATGGCAAGTGGCCTGGGATAAGCAAAGAGGCCAGCCTGGGGGCTTGGGGGCATGAAATAGAAGAAAAGTGGCCATTTCTTCCATCTCAGGGTTTGCTTTGGGGGGATAAGTTTTTTATTCCGAGGCGGTGTGGACAGGAAGCAGGAAGCCTTTCTCTGCTCCAGTGGCCTGGTGGCTGGGGGCAGCTGGGGTCAGAGTGGAGGCTGAAGCCTCAGTGAACACTTGCAAAACAAGAATTACTTTTTGAATTCTCTGGACCTTTTTTCCTTTGTGAGAACGGCAGCTGCGACACATTTTAATTTGCATCTGAATGTACTGCTTTTTGAAAAATCCATTATAAAATCAATCATCCTTTTTTCTAGTGCGTACGAAAATCACCATTTATCAAAACTACCATTAAAGAGAATGGAATTCAGAATGAAACAACAACAACTCTGAATTCTAAATTGGCTGTCTAAATGGGTAAATATACCACCATGGTCAAATCCTGAGTTTGTTTACTCCCAATATGAAAAAGTGTAGTGTTTTCTTTTTTTAAATCATGCGATTTGTTTACCTTGGCTGTGCTCCGTCTTCTTCATTGCTGTGCAGGCCATGCTCTGGTTGTGGAGAGTGGGGCCTCCTCTCTGGCTGTGGTGTGCACACTTCTCACTGCGGTGGCTTCTCTTGTTGGGCAGCACAGGCTCCAGAGTGTTCGGGCTTCAGTAGTTGCCGCTCCCAGCACAGGCTCAGTAGTCGTGGCCCCCAGACTTAGCTGCGTGGCCATGTGGGAGCTTCCCAGAGCAGGGATCAAACCCGTGTCTCCTGCATCGGTAGGCAGGATTTTTTACCACTGAGCCACCAGGGAAGCCCAGAGTGCAGTATTGTTGTAGCCATGCGTTCCAGGAAGCAAACTTGCTCAGAAGGACAGTGCAGAGAGTGGAGCGCAGTTTATTACGCCCGCGGGCCCAGGGCAGAGTCTCCTCTTAGCCAAGGACCCCGACCAGTCTTTGTGAAAACCTTATATACCCTAAGTATATGTGCACAAACCCACCTCCCCAAATTCCCTGAAACTAGTCTGAACAAAGGAAAAAGAAAGATACAATCAAAGTTAACCCGTGACTCACATGCCTTAAGCCTAGGTAGTTAACAGTGGACAATTATCAATAGGCCTGTGGTCATACCTCAGTAGTAGGACTGATGATTCTATTTGGTTACACAGATTATTAGGTATTCCTTTAGGCCACGGAGAGTCTAGGTATGAGCNGCAATCAAAGTTAACCCGTGACTCACATGCCTTAAGCCTAGGTAGTTAACAGTGGACAATTATCAATAGGCCTGTGGTCATACCTCAGTAATAGGACTGATGATTCTATTTGGTTACACAGATTATTAGGTATTCCTTTAGGCCACGGAGAGTCTAGGTATGAGCCCTGGGGCTCTTCCACGGTGGGGGGCGGGTTCTGGTTTTTCAGTTGGTATGTCATTTCCATAGACACTGGGCATGTAGCTCAAAGTCCACAGATGGAGCCCTGCTTTCAAGATGGAGCCTGTCTGTCTGTTTCCTCCTTCAGTATTAACACATGGCAATATCATCTGGGGTCTTTCCAGGACTCCTCTACAGCCTCCCCCACCCTCGCTCTCGTTCCCCTTTCCCCCATTTTATCCTCCTTTATAGAACTCAGTTTTCAGAATGTTTCTGCCCGTCCTGTATGGTGCTTGCTGCCTTGAGGGAAGAAACTCTCTTAAAGAACAAGAGTCACCCACCACTGTGGGCTGGTCAACAGTCTCTCCCCTCTGATACAGTGCAGGCCATTCGTGACCAAAGGGCATGCAGAGAGACCATGTGTCCATCANCAGAATGTTTCTGCCCGTCCTGTATGGTGCTTGCTGCCTTGAGGGAAGAAACTCTCTTAAAGAACAAGAGTCACCCACCACTGTGGGCTGGTCAACAGTCTCTCCCCTCTGATACAGTGCAGGCCATTCGTGACCAAAGGGCATGCAGAGAGACCATGTGTCCATCATGTTATTGCCGTTGGAGAAGGAAAACAGGGTCCTGACAAGACAGAGTAAGAGAGAGACAGGCATTGACCTCTGTGGTAACCTAAATGGGGATATATGTGTGTGTATATAAATATATAGCTGATTTGGGCTTCCCAGGTGATGCTAGTGGTAAAGACTGCTTAGTCGCTCAGTTGTGTTTGACTCTTTGGGACCCCATGGACTGCANTTTAAGGTAGTGTATTGGTATACTATTAGTTTATGGGTAGCATTAAGGGTCCCCGTGCTGGTGGCAAAGGCAGTGGGTGGCACTCAGGTCCTCAGGCACGTGGTGGTAGCACCTGCTTAGGTGGGGCAAGGTATAGGTGGAAGATGAGGCACTGGGTTATGTGCGATTGTAACGCACAGCACTGGGGAAATAATATTTATAAGGATTGTGAAGTGGTTCAGCTTCATTACTGACACTGGAAGTATTTTTAAAAGCCAATAAAATAGCCTCAGAGCATCAAAATGCTAACTTAAGACACGCTCTGAAAGCCAAAGAGCCTCTTCAGCATTAGACTAGAGTTTCCCTGGCGGCTCAGATGATAAAGAATCTGCCTGCAATGCAGGAGACCCAGGTTTGATCCTTGGGTTGAGAAGACCCTCTGGAGAAGGAAAGATCCCCTCCAGTATTCTTGCCTGGAGAATCCCATGGACAGAGGAGCCTGGTGGGCCTCAGTGCTTGGGATCACAGAAAGTTGGACGTGACTGTGTGACTAACAGGGAGCTATCACCTTCTGTAGTCTTATGAGAGGCTGTCTGAAAATGAAGTCCAGAATCTCACTGTAAGGTGGCAGGCTGCCAAACAGACCAAATGCACAGCTTTGATGTGTCCCTGCTAGGAACATAGTGGCAACCTGAGGCATAGGATGGGGACATCTGGATGGATGATCCTGAGGATCTTTAAATTCCAAATTCTACTTACATATTCAGGATGCAAAGGTAGAATCTTCCCTGCTGTCGGAGAAGCAGGGAAGTAAAGGAGTAAAGGGCAGAGGAGTAGAGCGTGACTTCGCCAGAAGCCAGGAGACGCTAGTTTCTGTTACAGTGTGCCATCACCAGAGCAATGTTCATCCTTCCTGGAGAGGGTCATGGTGACTCGGACGGTAAAGAATCTGCCTGCAATGCAGGAGACCCCGGTTCGACCCCTGGGTCAGGAACATCTCCTGGAGAAGGGACTGGCACCCCACTCCAGTATTCTGGCCTGGAGAATTTCATGGACAGAGGAGCCTGGTGGGCTACAGTCCATGGGATCGCAAAGAATCGGGCATGACTGACCAACTAACACTAACTAAGGATCAAATCAAATGTAATTCTTGGCCTAAAGTTATGTAGATAACATGCTAAAAGGGACTCCAGGAGCTGGCTAGTTTTCCTAGTAGAGNTGGACAGAGGAGCCTGGTGGGCTACAGTCCATGGGATCGCAAAGAATCGGGCATGACTGACCAACTAACACTAACTAAGGATCAAATCAAATGTAATTCTTGGCCTAAAGGTATGTAGATAACATGCTAAAAGGGATTCCAGGAGCTGGCTAGTTTTCCTAGTAGAGGCGTGTGTGGGAATGGATCTTAAGGGTGTTGGACCCTGTTGGGTGAGCAAAGCTGTCAAGGGAAGAAATGCTGACTCGGGAGCATTTGCAACATCCACGAGCCAGGGCTCTGACAAAGACATCTGTAGGTCATCTGGCGTCTGCTGGGATGGATCCTTGAACATGATAACATGTGTGAGAGCTCAGTTGTGTCCAACTCTTTTATGACCCCTTGGACTGCAGCCCTCCAGACTTCTCTGTCCGTGGAATTTTTCAGGCAAGAATACTGGAGTTGGTTGTCATCTTCTACTCCAGGGGATTTTCCTGACTCAGGGATGGAACCCACATCTCTTGTATCTCCTGCATTGGCAGGCAGATTCTTTACCACTGAGCCACCTGGGAAGCAGCCCGAACATGGTAATATCCCATAGTAAATGAGAGGGAGATGTTAGATTTTCCTTGACTTGATACTAAAGAAAGACTTTGAATGTAAAAGAAAGTGGTGATAGTTGAATGGATTTATTATGGAATTATTTATGGAATTATTGGATTTATTATGGAATTATTTATTATGGATTTATTATTATTTCTCAGATCTTATTATTAAGATCTGAGAAAGCATCACCAGAAACATTTCCCAAGAGGGCCAAGAGAACACCTCTGCACTAAGGTAATAAGGAATGTGTTTACAGGAGGGCACTGGGGCTCTTTCAGAAGTTCTTCCAGAGATGATGTATTGATACCGGGCTCTGTATAATCAACAAGGAAGATTCCAGAGCTGCAGGGACTAAAGGAAGCACTTACTCTCAGAGGCCCAGGGTATGCAGTTATCATAAGGGGTAAGCGGAGTGCCCTGGCCTTCCAAGATCTGTTCCGACAGGTAGTGGGTCCCAATGTCAAGGCAGCACACAATATTGGGCCTAAATTTTAGGTTTCAGACTAGAACAGGGGGTCTAGATGGAATACGGCTGGAAGTCTGGGGTACATGCCTGGACCTGTGCAGAATGGACCCAACAGGTGGGGACTCCTGGCTCTCATGTTACACCCACCTAAGAGTCTCCAGGAAGAAGGTACTGAACAGCACGCTGGACAGGATGATCTGACCTACGGAAGTCAGCCAGCCTCCCTCTTTGGCTGCTCCAGAGCTCACAGCTGGCCATGAGTACATCGGCCGCGGGGGCAGAGACGGGGGCTTTGAGCTCTGCATGAAAGGACAGTGTGGGCGCCATGTCACTAAGGCAGACGGAGCTGTGGTCACACCTGAAGGCTAAGAGGGTCAACAGCTGATATGGTACCACTTCTCCGTAAGCCCTTGGTCATTTGGTGGCAGATAAACTGCACTGACCTCCCACTCTCGAGGTGGGCAGATTGAGTCCTTGTGCTCAGTTCAGATTTGGGTTTTCCCCTCCTTTCTCACCCCCACCACCACCATTTGAGATTTTCCAGATTTCCTGGTGTTCCACACAACGTGACCTCAGTCCCAGGGAGCATGCTACAGCAAGTGATGCGCAGTAACAAGCAAAAGGCAACGGGATGCGCTGCTCTTACCACGTGCTGTCATCTAGAAATACCCAACCTCACTGGACGGTAAAGTGTTCACAATCTCGTCAACCAGCTGGCACACAGATCAGCGCTTCCACATACCATCGTCCATTTAAACAGTCCAGGGAACCTTGGAAAATCACTTATTCCAGTCGGACAGGTAGAGTAAAAGATGAGCCTGGAGCAAACTTTTTGTTCCATGAAGTAAGGAAGCGCTCATAGAGAATGGGCCACATCATGGCAACACAGGGCTGGCTTGAAGGGCACTCGTGGCCAAACCTGGGAGCATGAATATTAGTGCTCAAAGACGCAGAGAACAGACTTATGGGTAGCAAAGGGGGACAGAGCGGGAGTGGTAAATCAGAGTTTGAGGTTAACCGCTATACACTACTGCATATAAAACAGATAAACAGCAAGGAGCTACGGTATAGCAACAGGGAACTCTATTCTATATCTTGCAATAAACTATAATGGAAAAGAATCTGAAAAAGAATACATCTGTAGATAGCAGAATCACTTTGCTGTACAGCTAAAATGAACAAAGCATTGCGAATCAACTTTAATAAAAATTAATGCTTACTTATGCTCACCTGAATAAAATAAGAATACACAAGAATAAGAAGAAAGGAAGAGAGAAAGAGAGAAGGAAAAAAATAAGGGAGGGAAGGAGGCAGAGACGGGGGAAGGGAAGCTCTTCACTGAATAAAGTGTGAGCTGATGGACGTAGCAGTGAGGAGTCAGGAGACAGCCATTTGTGAACATCACTCTACACTGCTTTAGCGCAGAATCATCGTGGCCGCTACAGCTAGTGTGTGAGCGCTTGATAAGACAGAGAATATCCATGGGGTGTCAAAGCATCTCTTCACACATCACTTACAAATTACAAAAGGAAAAATAAGTCACATTTATGGACAAAAGCAGGCAGACACCACCCTCAACAAGCGTTTAAAGTGAACATAATAATGGGCCAAACCAAGAAAAGATAGGATTGTGTTTCCTAATGGGATACAGTGAGAAGAACACAATGCCATTTATGTTGTAGCTTTTCCAGAAGTAGATAACTGGAATCGAATCATCAGGAGATGTCATCAAAACTCAAACTCAGGGCCTCCTGTCTTCTTCTCTTTAAAAGGGATTTCGTTAAGACAGACCAAGAAAGACTCGACAATTGTTCAGATTAAAGGAGATTAAGGAAATGTGGAACTGATGTATAATGTATGACTCTGCTTTGGCTCCTAGACTAGACAAATTTTTCTGAAAAGCACATTATTGGGATGGTAGGGCAAATTTGAACAAGGTCTATAGATTACTTAGCATTTTGTCAATATTAAGTTGTTTGATTTCGGTCACTGTAGTATGGTTATGCAAATGGACATCCCAAGTAGTAGGAAATGCACATCTACTAAAGTCTTTGGGGGTAAATAGGCATCGTTTCCACAATTTACATATAGTTGAGAAAAAGTGGCAAAGCACCATAGCAAAAGTATATCAAACACTGAATGTGAGTGAAGGACTGAGGACGCTTTGTCTTATTCTCACAGATCTTCTGTAAATTGGAAATTACATCAAAATGAAAACTGGCAGGGAATATAGTTCATACCAACCTAGGAATGTCTGTTTGAGAAACTGGCTTTTAGAATAAGTATGCTGGACCACCTGGATGGGATTGTCTTAGTTCTGTTGGAAGAAGAATGTCTATTGGATTCTCTCTCTGGATGGTCCCAAAATGTCCATCTAAGGTTCAGACTCATCCAATATTCTGGGATGAAAACCAAGTGCTGTGCTCAAATGTAGTTCCTATTTTTAGAGTTCTTTTATATTTTGATCTAAGGGTTGTGTTAGACCTTACGGTCTTTTCCTAGGACCCGTCGCTCCAAAGATCACCGAGTCTCGGATTTGATGCAAACAGCAGGAGGATTTATTGGGCTGGCGCGCCGGGGTTCAGTCACCTCCAGGGAGGAACGAACCCCGAACAGTCATTACAGAGCATTTTTAAGCACAAAAACCACAAACGGGTGCAGCTAGTGTGGGAACAGTCTGATTGGTGTGCAGGTCCTGACCTTTACAGGGATAGGCTCGTTTGCTACCAGGTCTAAACGGCTGGTCGGGGCCACATTCTGACGGCCTGGAAAAACAACTTCTTGGAAAGTCCCTGAAGTGAAAACAACCCCTGAGAGAGCCTAAAGGCCATATTGCATGAGATAAGAACCTGCCATATTGCATGAGATAAGAACCTGCTCTCAAGGGTTTAGCAAAAATTTTAACTTTTCCTCTCAGTTGTTTATGTCTTAACAGATAATCAATGGAGTTAACCGTTGTTCAGTTGCTCCGTCATGTCTGACTTTTTGTGACCCCATGGACTGCAGCACGTCAGGCCTCCCTGTCCTTCACAGTCTCCTGGAATTTGCCCAAACTCATGTCCATTGAATTGGGGATGCCAGCCACCCATCTCATCTTTTATTGTCCCTTCTCCTCCTGCCCTCAATCTTTCCCAGCACCAGGGTCTTTTTAAATGAGTCAGCTCTTTGCATCAGGTGGCCAAAGTATTGGAGCTTCAGCTTCAACATCAGTCCTTCCAGTGAATATTCAGGATTTTTTTTTCCTTTAGGATTGACTGATTTGATTTAATTAAGACTCTGCATATTTCTCTGGGGCTTCCCCAGTGGCTCAGTGGTAAAGAAGCCACCTGCAATGCTAGAGACGTGGGTTTGATCCCTGGGTCAGGAAGATCCCCTGGATAGGGCATGGCAACCCACTCTGGTATTCTTGCCTGGAGAATCCCATGGACAGAGGAGTCTGTTGGGCTACAGTCCAAAGGGTTGCAAAGAGTCAGACACGACTGAGTGGCTGAACTGACTGATGGGAGGCAAGTGATGTGGTCTGGCTTCATTCTGCCGTCTTTACTATGTCTTGTGAGGACTCTTACATGCACGTTATGATATTTGTCTCCAAGGGATTCATGGCTATGACATAGTTTCATGTTATAACTGACAGTGTGTGCGGATCACTTTCTCTGCTCTGTGAACTGGACAAACATTGGTCATATGAATGAACAAGAGATGCCCTGCAATAATCTATCCTGAAGCTCACCCCAGGTCAGTGTGCTGGACACACTTGCCTAAAGTCAACCTTGGGGCAAAGTCTGGTAAAGGCAGCCGGGAGTGGAGAGGTGAGGATTCTTGTCCTTGATGCCAAGTTGCTGAACAGTAAGGCAACAGCTTGGGTTCCTAGAGGAGTGGACATGGTTAACCTCATGCTATTATAATGACTTATCTGCTAAGACTGAGTGCAATGGGCTTGAAGGAAAACAAGCAGAATAGTAGGGCCTGAAAACTTTCCTCTGTGGTTTAAAGTAGTTCTTTCTAAAAACAGATAACAATTCCTCTTACAGTCTTAGCAACAACGAGTTGGAAGAGTGATGATACCCTTGCAATGTTAGGACAGGGGTAAGGGATGCTATGTTTATGTTGCTGGTGGGGGTATAAATTGTTTGGAAGGCTTTGGAAAATAGCTTGGCAGAACCTATTAAAGTAAAAATACACTTGCATTTTGACAGAGAAAAGCACCTTTTGGGAATTTATCTTACTGAAATAATACCATCAGTTTATGAGAATATGGGAATAATGATATTTACTAAGGCATTATTTATAGTGGTGGCAAGTAGGGAAGCTGAAATTGCAATTGTTAATGCATAAAAACTAATCAATCTTGGTGTATTTGTCTATAAATATTATGCCTCTATTAAAGAATCTATATGATATATGTTTGTTGAAAAAACTCACTTGGTGGAGAAATACACATGAACTGAAAGGGAGTCTATATTTTGAGTGAGGGTGTGTATGTACATATATACATAAGTGTGTGTTCCCTGTGACTCTGTGTGGCTGCGTGCATTTGTGTGAACACAGACATAAAGTTGTCACACTGATTATTTTGGATAAAGGATTGGGTAGGGAAGGGGAGATGAGAAATAGCTGATTTTTTTCACTTTGTGATTTCCTGTGGCAAATTGTTGTTTTCATTCCCAGCATGTATGACTTCTGCCCTTTGAAAGGAAAACACAATGAAGCATTAAGCAAAATGAAATCATCATAGTTTGTGGCTTGGGCACAAGTGTGGAAGAGTCAGGGCGCAGGAGTCTCTCTACCTGTCCACCTAAGCTCACGTCACATTTCCAGCCCCATTCAGCTGCCTGGCATATGCGTGCAGTGGTGCCAATGGTGTGACAGGCCCCATGCCCCCAGAGAGAGACGGCAGACCGGGCGCTTACACTGTCCACCCAGCGGGGAGACAGGGCTGTTACTGCACGAGTATGTGCGAGCCCCCCTGCCTCCTGGGAACCGTGACTCTCCTGTGTAGCTGTAACTCTTTCTGCACTAGAGAAGCGGAAGAAAGCAGGGGTGGCGGTGCTTTAGTCCCTCAGTCACGTCAGACTCTTTGCAGTCCATGGACTGTAGCCCCCCAGGCTCCTCTGTCCATAGGATTCTCCAGGTGAGAATCCTGGAGTGGGTTGCCCTTGCCTTCTTCAGAGGATCTTCCTGACCCAGGGATCAAGCCTGGGTCTTCCGCGTTGCAAGCTGATTCTTTACTGACTTAGTCACTGGGGCAGCCCAAAGAAGGCAGATCGGGCTCTAGAAGCCGGGGGCTATCCGCAGTCTCCTACCAGGGGTTTCCATGACTGTTCACCGATCTGACTTAAACATAGAACTTCAGGAAACCTCCTAAACAGTTTCCAATCCAAAGCATATTAATAGGACTTTGCATTGATCCTAGATCAAATCTATCCAGAAAAGGGCATTTGCCCAACAAGTGCAAGGCCTTACGTAACTAGTGCTATACTAATCAGGGTAGAGCAGAATTAAGAAGCGGAGCAGTATTCCTTCACTCTCCATTTTATATCACTTTCTCTTGGCAAGCGCTTTATCTAAATTCAGACCTCCTCTCCAAAGGGGTCATGGAAAAGACTGAATCACGATAGAAAAAAAAAATTTTTTTTTCTCCTAAGAAAACCTAATACCAGTGTCTAAGTAAATTATCAGGGTTGGCTATCAAGATCCTTTAAAAATATAGATACCATGCATAACTGGTGTCTGACCTGAAGTCTTCAAGCTGGATCGAGGAATATAGCACAGAAGGAAATGAGAGTTAATCTGAATCTTTGATTTTTCTGGACACAAGTCTTGATGCTATTTAAATCTGCAATAAACTTTAAAGATGCCTGAATGAAAATTCAAAGACTCTCTCCCAAACATCCAGGTTTATGGTTTCTGTTAAGCATCAGCAGGAATCACTAGGCAACTGAAGTATTTCCTTCAGGGAGCTCTCAATTTTTGTCATAGTCTGCCCACCACTTTAAAAAATGAATTCCTTTGCCCATACATAGTACAAGTGAAGTAATATAGGTAATGATGTGCTTTAAAAATGAAAAACAACCCTGCCTCTTACCTTCCAATGTAACACACTCATTCTAACAAAGCATAATTTTTCTCTTAAATCTTGATTTGTAAAATGACTCTATGTAGGACATCCCCTAAATTGGGCATTAAAAAGCTAAAAAAAAAAAAAAGCTAAATCTATTTTAAAATATAATTTATTTAAAGATCTTCAGGAAAAATCACAGCTTATTAAAATGTTCATGGGGTAGGGATAGAGAGTTTGGGATTAACAGATACAAACTATTACATATAGAGTGGATAAACAAAGAACAAAGAACCTACTGTACAACACGGGGAACTATATTCAATGTCCTGTGATGATGATGGAAGAGAGTATGAAAAAGAATATATGTGTGCATAGCTGAGTTACCGTATAGCAGAAATTAACACAGCATTGTAAATCAACTATACTTCAATAAAATAAATTAAAACAGAATGCCAGAAATACCTTGTCTTCCCCGGGGACCACAGTTTGGTTCATCCTCTTCATTATGAACCTCTTAGGACATCCTGTTTGTTCCACACAATTAAGCCCTTAATTAAATACTTTTCCAAACCGTTACGACTATTTCTGTGTGTCGGTTACACACACGCTGGCCCACCCTCTCTGAGTCAGAGACTTAAGGGCATCAGGACACGCGTGTACACAGGTGCCAGATCCTTGAAGTGTCACCTGAATGGTGAGAATGGAACCCAAACCAGGGCCGCCTCAGGGCTTTCAACCATCGAGCCATCTCTCCAGGCAGCGGCTCAGGGGGAACTTGGGCTTGACTAGCGCACAGAACGTGGGTAGGGCTTAGAATTATGGAGAAAAGGGACAAAATATTCAAATGGCCCTGTCGTAGGAGAAAGTATAGAAAGAATTAAAAGTCCGGGCTTATGACCTCTTCTGCTGTCTGGAACTTAAATCTGCTCATCTAGAATGGAAACAGTGGCAGATTTTCTTTTCTTGGGCTCCAAAATCACTGTGGATGTGACTGCAGCCGTGAAGTTAATATGACGCTTGCTCAGTGGAAGGAAAGCTATGACAAACCTTGACGGTGTATTAAAAAGCAGAGACATCACTTTGCTGACAAAGATCCATCTAGTCNAGAACGGAAACAGTGGCAGATTTTATTTTCTTGGGCTCCAAAATCACTGTGGATGTGACTGCAGCCGTGAAGTTAATATGACGCTTGCTCAGTGGAAGGAAAGCTATGACAAACCTTGACGGTGTATTAAAAAGCAGAGACATCACTTTGCTGACAAAGATCCATCTAGTCAAAGCTATGGTTTTTCCAACATATGGCTGTGAGTGTTGGACCATAAAGAGGGCTGAGAACCGAAGAACTGATGCTTTTGAACTGTGGTGTTGGAGAAGACTCCCCCCAGAGTCCCTTGGACTGCAGGGAGATCAAACCAGTCCATCCTAAAGGAAATCAGTCCTGAGTATTCATTGGGAGCACTGATGCTGAAGCTGAAGCTCTAATCCTTTGGCCACTTCATGCAAAGAGCTGACTCATTGGAAAAGACCCTGATGCTGGGGAAGACTGAGGGTAGGAGGAGAAGGGGGCGGCAGAGGGTGAGATGGTTGGATGGCATCACCAATTCAATGGGCATGACTTTGGGCAATCTTTGGGAGATAGTGGAGGACAGGGGAGCCTGGGGTGCTGCAGTCCATGGGGTCACAGAGAGCTGGACACGACTGAGCGACTGAACAGCAACATCTTGAGTCAAGAAGATTAGTTTCTGAAAGTAAGTGGGCTTGGAAATTGTGTTCCTGACTCTAACCACAAGGCAACGCTCACTGTTTCCTTTTCTCCCAAGTGGGGATAAAGACTTTCCTTGACACTGTGCAGAGTTGTTAGGAGGATAGAATCAGATAATAGGTTCAAAAAGTACTTCGAAGGAAATTACAGGGGCTCCAAGTACAGGAGAAGATCACAACCTTCTCTTTTGTTTGCTGTGGAAACTGGGCCTTTCCCGGAGTGAGAACTGTGTGGGTGTTTAATCTGAGCAGAAATTCAGACTTAATTGGAACTCATACCCTCATGTTTCCTTCTGGACACTTCCCTGGAAAATCTGCCAAAACATCAGTGATGACACCAGGAGGCCACTTGGCAAGACCCGGATTCGCCTGGTGACAGTGATGACTCCCTGAGACACAGTGTCATCCAGACAGGGTGCTACATTTTCATTTTGCTTTTCTCACCGGGCAGATTGTTTTTCTCTCTATTGTAGCTCAGTATTAAGGAGAATCAGTTTCAGTCTATAAGCCAGAAAACGTTCAAATGTAATACCAAAGCAGGCCCTGTAAGCCAACCAGTCTTCTTCGGCTCAAGGTGGAGTTAAGCCAAAGCCAATTCTCAGGAAGGTGGCAGACACC
>SJYA01000582.1:45921-60326 GCA_006410615.1 Neotragus moschatus | reverse complement strand
CTGGTGGGCTCAGCGCCTCTCTTGCGGGCCTGAAACCTTTCCCACTCAGAGTCACAGTTTTCTTTCTGACAACCACAAGTGAAAGAGAAAGTGAGAGCCCCAAGCTAGTAGCCAGTTAACAGATTTGTAATATAGGTCTAATTTTACTGATTCCAAAGGTTTTGTTTTTACCTAAAGGGACATGTGGCCTGCCCTTGTGGCTCAGATGGTAAAGAATCCACCCGCAGTGTGGGAGACCTGGGTTCGATCCCTGGGTAGGGAAGATCCCCTGGAGAAGGGAAAGGCTTCCCACTCTGGTATCGTAGCCTGGAGAATTCCATGGACTGTGTAGTCCGTGGGGTCACAAAGAGCTGGACACCGTGGAGCGACTTTCACTTCAAGGGGACGTGTGGGCTTCCCTGGTGACCCAGCAGTAACGAATCTGCCTGCAGTGCAGGAGACAGATTCGAGCCCTGGGTCGGGAAGATCCCCTGGAGAAGGGAAAGGCCACCCACTCCAGTGTTCTTGCCTGGAGAATTTCCATGGACAGAGGAGCCTGGTGGGCTGCAGTGCATGGGGTCACAAAGCGTCAGACACGTCCTAGCAACTAAGCAACAACCTGCTGACGAACGTGGAGACAGCTTGCCCTGCCAGCCCGTTCGCTGCTGCCCAGACGTCCCACTTGCTCTCCTCCTCCGAGGTCGCCATCCCCGGGAGCGGTGGCTGCATCGTTAGCCCACCTCAGCTCATCTGCCTGCACCTCCCCAAGGTCTTTCGGGGCCTCACCAGGCTTATTTGTCAGCCTTTGCAGATGGCTGTCCATTGCACCCCCAGGGTCTCCAAAGGCAAAGACGGAGAAGCAGAACAGATACCAGGAGCTGGGAAACAGGCACTCTTACCGCTCTACAAAGGCCCAGAAATGAACACAGTCTCCTCTTGGGGCTGAAGGATGCCCTAGCCGTGTCACAGCTGATCTTATGATTTAGAGAAGGGCCCAATGGTCTGTGAATATTTGCAGAAAGAAGAAAGACTGGTGAGCAGACAATGAGCCCGAGTCCAACCAAGAAGGGTGTAGCAGGTACTAAGTGCCCAGCCATGTGTCCAGAACCATGAAGGCTGATAAAGCCCTTCAGTTGATAATTGTTAGCAGCAGGCAAATCTTCACTAAAGCAGAAAAAGTACGGGAGAATGATGGAAGCAGAGGCTGAATCACGCCTCACAGGATTTCAGAGAAGGGGGCAGTCTGGGTTGGCAAGGATCGGGAAAAATTCCATGAAAAAGGAGAAGTTTCAGCTGAAGCATGGAGGGACCATCAGANAAAAGCACGGGAGAATGATGAAAGCAGAGGCTGAATCACGGCTCACAGGATTTCAGAGAAGGGGGCAGTCTGGGTTGGCAAGGATCGGGAAAAACTCCATGGAGAGGTTTCAGCTGAAGCATGGAGGGACCATCAGAACTTGATTGATGGGGAGAGAAGTAGGCTTTGTTGGGAGCCAGGAAAAAAAAAAAATCCAGTAGAGGGAAGGAGAGACAGGAATCCAGAAGTAGGAACCAGGAAAAAAGAAGCAGCATCTTTCTCGCCCTCTGCACTTGCTCCAGCTCTGGGAGTTTATTTTTATTGTTTTAAATATTTATTTGGCTGCACTGAGTCTTAGGTGTGGCACGTGAGATCTCGTTCCCTGACCAGGGGTCGAACTTGGCCCCCTGCATTGTGAGCTCAGAGTCTTAGTCACTGGACCACCAGGGAAGCCCCTGGGAGTTTATGTTTATGAAGGTGGTTTCGAGTCCTGAGAAATCCTCCCACTGATGAAATGTGATTTCATTCCACTAATTAGATTCTTCTGATGACTGCCAAGTGTAAAGGAAGGGAGAAGCTTTCAGCAAAAATATAAATAAATTAATTAAACCAACATATGATTTTGCTGTTAGCTATTTCTTTGTCAGAATTCATGAAAAGGGCAGAAAAAAAACTGAGGATTGGGTGCAGTGTAGATCTGGGCTTGTGAACGCATCCTCGAGGTCAGGCCTACACTGGAAAGAAGTCTGATTGTCATTTTAAGACACTTTGCTTCTTTCTGGACACTTTTAAATGCTTATATTCCTTTTCTTTAACAACTCAACTGCTGATAATAGTAACACATCAATATGCTGTGTAATATAAAAGAGGTGTTTTACCAGTATGCAGTGACTACTTTGGTGAAAGCCTCCACCACAGGGCTTTTTCATGTAAATGGACAATATTTTGGATCCTTGGGCCTCATCACATCAGAGATGGAATGTGCTTTGTCTTCCTTGGCTTTGGCCCTGATTTAAATATCCTCTCCATCCTTCCCTTAACTCCCAAACCTGAAGTATTAAATGAGATTAATATATATTAATGCATTATATGGTAGGCACTTAATGTGTATTTAATGTGAGTCATGAATAAAAAATACTTCGTCCATTCTGGAGAAATGTGGACAAGAATCATATTCCTTCAATGAAGACCCAGTCGTTCTTTTCTCCAGGGAGAGGAGGGAAGGGTTTCTGAGACCCCTCATGGAAAGAGAGTAAGGGGTCGGTGGGGGGCTGTTTCTGGTGACCGCGGGGTTCTGGTGCTCACTGTGGCACTTCCTTTAAGATCCACCATGGGTCACGTGTGCAGTGGAGGAGTTCCTCCAGTGTGCCCTGGTCTAGCATGCTCGGGGCAGTCTCATCTTGAGCAGGAAGAGCAAGGTTTGCTCTGAGAGAGGGCCTCCCTGGTGGCTCAGATGGTAAAGAATCTGCCTACAATGCAGAAGGCCTGGGTTTGAATCTTGGGTCAGGAAGATCCCCTGGAGAAGGGAATGGGTACCCACTCTAGTATGCTTGTCTGGAGAATTTCACAGACAGAGAAGCCTGGCGGGCTACAGTCCATGGGGTCACAAAGAGTTCGACACGACAGTCACACACACACACACACACACATACCTGGTGAGAAGGGCCCTGTGCCCTAGAGGAAGGGGATGGGGTTATTTCCCCTTACGGACCTGGAGGTAGAGGAGGTTGCAGACTTGGTTTCCCCAAAAGACCTTTGTGGATGCACACGGCACGGGGTAGCCCCCTCTGTGGTGTAACTCTCTGTCTACAGCTGATAACGGTCACTCCCGATCTTGCTCCACGATTCTCACACCTAAAATGTAGTAAACGCTTCCCTGACTCTGGCGCAGGTCCTTAGGATTGTGCTAAATGGTGGCCGTGGTACACAAGGTGGGTACTTGTCAAGGAAGAAGACCCCTCCCAGGAGACATCTTCTCTGCCCATTCAGTCATCCTTCCCAGGGACTTGGCTGGACAGGCCGCAGAACGAGCCATCAGACTTCTTGCTGGCATGACTTGCTTGTAAGGAGCCTTACTTTTTCTTTTTCTCTGATCTTCCCAACCACCCTACAGACTCAGATATGATGTGTTGAAGCTATGACTTCACTCCCTCCGTGCAAAGTCATCACCTCCGGGAATGAGGTCCAAGTGCTTGTCTCTGAGATTTCTATTATGTTCTGCTGCTGCTGCTGCTGCTAAACCACATCGGTCGTATCCGACTCTGTTGGACCCCATAGACAGCAGCCCACAAGGCTCCCCCGTCCCTGGGATTCTCCAAGCAAGAACACTGGAGTGGGGTGCCATTTCCTTCTCCAATGCATGAAAGTGAAAAGTGAAAGTGCAGTCGCTCAGTCGTGCCCCATTCCTAGCGACCCCATGGGCTGCAGCCCGCCAGGCTCCCCGCCCCTGGGATTCTCCAGGCAGGAGCGCTGGGGTGGGCGCCATCACCTTCTCTCTCTGCTATCATGTTCTGGATGATTAGCAAATACACCCAGGGATGAATGGAGCCAGGCACACCAGACCCCTCCAGGGACCAGCTTCTTAAACGGGGAGGGTTATTCCAGGCACTGTGGGGAGGCACTGAAAACTCAATTCTGACAAGTCAGACAGGTGTATTTCTCAGCCACACCCTGCCATGTTGGAGAACTCTTAGATGAATTAAGGCAAAAAAATAGCTTTGCTATGTTTTTAGCATTACAATAAATGCCCCAGATGATCAACTCTTTCATCTGCTTTCCAGAAGTAGAATCTGAATATCAAGAACAAAGTTGTTTAGTGAGTTCCTTGGTGGCCTCCGTGTGTTCACTGCCCTCAGCTCCTGGTAGGGGGAACTGAGATTCTGAAAACCACGTGGCATGGGCCAAAAAAACAAAAAACCCACACACCAAACAGAAACAACCTCCATAAGGTCGTACCAGGATTTTGAACCACATTTAGAAAATGCAGAAAATTCTTTCGATTTCCTGTCCATGGCCTTTTCTACTTCATCTTNGCCCCATTCCTAGCGACCCCATGGGCTGCAGCCCGCCAGGCTCCCCGCCCCTGGGATTCTCCAGGCAGGAGCGCTGGGGTGGGCGCCATCACCTTCTCTCTCTGCTATCATGTTCTGGATGATTAGCAAATACACCCAGGGATGAATGGAGCCAGGCACACCAGACCCCTCCAGGGACCAGCTTCTTAAACGGGGAGGGTTATTCCAGGCACTGTGGGGAGGCACTGAAAACTCAATTCTGACAAGTCAGACAGGTGTATTTCTCAGCCACACCCTGCCATGTTGGAGAACTCTTAGATGAATTAAGGCAAAAAAATAGCTTTGCTATGTTTTTAGCATTACAATAAATGCCCCAGATGATCAACTCTTTCATCTGCTTTCCAGAAGTAGAATCTGAATATCAAGAACAAAGTTGTTTAGTGAGTTCCTTGGTGGCCTCCGTGTGTTCACTGCCCTCAGCTCCTGGTAGGGGGAACTGAGATTCTGAAAACCACGTGGCATGGGCCAAAAAAACAAAAAACCCACACACCAAACAGAAACAACCTCCATAAGGTCGTACCAGGATTTTGAACCACATTTAGAAAATGCAGAAAATTCTTTCGATTTCCTGTCCATGGCCTTTTCTACTTCATCTTGGCTCTCCCTGGTACTGACCTCACTCTTAACAAGAGTGACCAGTTATGTTGACCTTGGATTGAGTGCAAGTAAATGATGCCCGAGAACTGAATGAAACATTTCCTCTCCCCCATCGCAGCTCAGGTTTCCATAGCAACAGTAAGAAGGAGTAAGGACCCGGTGGGTTCCACTCCCCTCCCCCAGCTCTGCCTCCAGCTGGTGTCCTGCTGAGATCACAAGAGCTTGCTAAGCTGCTCACCTTGCCCCACCATGCTCCCCTCACTGCCCCTCCTGAGGGAACTTCCTCAACAAGTCACAAGGAGAAGAATCCTTTTCTCAAACTCTGCCTCTAGGGAAGCCTATAGAAGAACTTAACTTGGCCTCTACCTACAGAACGAATTGCTTACTAAGGCAAAAAACAAGATGATGCTCATATTCACCGTGCAAGGTAGCATTTGAAGTGGGGAGGACTGAGTTCAGTAGGTGGGGATTTCAAGAGAAATGTTTGCTCCCATTATTTTCTCCTCCTGGAATGTTCACTTGCCCTGGAAGCTTATTCACACATTAGAACCCAGCACATAAAGACACAGAGCTCAGTGTGAAATGTATGAAATCTCACAATTACCAAATGATAGACCTTTCATTATTTGTAGATGAATTGGAAACAGCAGTGAAAATACTTTTACTTTTATAAAGATAGAATGTTTCATAGAAAAATCTTTTTACAAAAAATATTTTGTCATATGGCAATGAAATCAGCGTCTATTTTCTAGGAAATACCCTCTGACCTTCTCTTCCTTTGAACAAGGCATTTTGTAAAACTAATTAAAATTCAAGGGATTGGCCAAGGAGGTCATTTCAAATTGCAGTGATTCTTGCTTTAAGTTTTTGCGATAGACCAAGTCTCCTGGTTTCTTTAGGATGCATTGCATGTTGCCTCCGTCTTGGGCATAGTTAGATTTCTTTGCCCTTCTTCAATGCAGTTCACCCAACCTCACTTTTCTGAATCTATCAGAGTACCACCTCAGCCCCGATGCCAGCCCTCTAATGGGATTGGAATAGTGTACTGGCGTAGAGCCATGGAAGAACGATGGGATCTCAGCACAGGACAAGGGATTCAGGGCTGTGTGCTTATCCGTTAGCCTTATCTGAAATCTCTGGTTACAGTCCATGGGACAACTGCCATTTCTCTTAAACAAAAAGAAGAAAAATATTTCCTTTTAAAGAGTGTTTTACAAGAGAATCTTCTTCAAAATATAGAAATTTGAAACTAAAGGATTCAAGTATTAAGACAGATTTAATTTACCTGGTTTAATCCCCCACTTATCCTGGGGTTAAAAACAATAATCCATCTTAATAAAACTAAAAGGAGTATATATTTGCTGGGCTCTAGGAGCCATGCCCACTTATTGTGGAGAATACTTTAAATACACAAAGAATATAAGAGAAAATAAAAAGCAAATGTTACCTACAATTCTCCTGGAAATAACCACTCAATGTGTGGTTCATTTTCTTACAATCTTTGTTTTCCCTGTGTAGTATTTTATTTTATTTTTTATTTTTATTTTTTTTTACAAACTAGCATCGATCTTAATTTTCTTTTTTTTTCTTTTTTTCCATCTCAGGTGTACATGAGTTCCCAATCTTGAACCCCTCCCCCCCCACCTCCCACTCCACATCAACTCTNTATGGTGTGTCTACATAAAGAAATGAAGAGTACAAAATATTGTAAATATGCAGTAATTGCAAAAATATTTTTTAATTTTTATTTTTTTAGTTTGTTTTGCTTTACAATACTGTATTCGTTTTGCTATACTGTCTTCCTTTTCCAAATATATTTTGAAAGATAACTGTTTTAAGAAAATGATAATATTTTGTATAGTTTACACAGAAATAAAATGTTTGAAAAGATAGCACAGAAGGTAGGTGGGAGGAAATTGAAGTATACGTTTATGTATATTAAGCCTCTTTAGTCGAGTCCAACTCTTTGTGACCCCATGGACTATAGCCCACCAGGCTCTTCTGTCCATGGGCTTCTCCAGGCAAGAATACTGGAGTGAGTTGCCATGCCCTGCTTCAAGGGATCTTGCTGATCCAGGGATTGAAGCCAGGTATTCTTCTTTGCAGAAAGATTCTTTACCAGCTGAGCCACAGGGAAGCCCAAACTATAGAACAATCAATCACTAAAAAAAAAAAAAAAAAAAGAAGGATAGCTAATATGCCAATAGTGGCAATAAAATAGACTTGTAAAGCAGACTTAATCCAAGATTAGACAAGACAAAGGGGAAAATAAGGACAAAGAACACACAGATGGTAGTTTTAAACTTAACATTATTTGCTTTGCACGTGGATCCAAATACTCCATTTAAAAATCAAAAGGCAGAGAAGTTAGGTTAATAAAAAAAAGCACTATCAATTACAGGTCTTCTACAAGACATGCTTTAAATATAAAGTTACAGTTAAGTTAGAAGTAAAAAAAGATGGAGAAGATGCTGGGCAAACACTCATATAAGACAGCTGGAGTGGTAATAGTCATATCACACAAAGCGGACTTTAGAACAAAGGGATATCCATGGGTAAAGAAAGACATCACGTAGTGAGACATTTGAGCATCCATCAAGAGGACACAATTATCCTAAATGTATGTGAACATAAGAGAACTTCAAATTGCACAAAGAAAACTCTGAGAGCACTGAAGACAGAAAGACACAAATCTACCATTGCAGTGGAAACTCCATCACTTGTTATCTCTCAGTAATGGATAGAAAAATACACAGAAAACTCTGAAGAGTCTAGAACACTTGAATGGTACTGTCAACAAGCTGATCTAACTGGAATTTACAGTATATCCATCTCACAGAGGCCAGATACACATAACATCGACTGTACATGAAATATCCACCAAAATAGATCATGATCCAGGATGTAAAATACTTCTCAATANAGTCTAGAACACTTGAATGGTACTGTCAACAAGCTGATCTAACTGGAATTTACAGTATATCCATCTCACAGAGGCCAGATACACATAACATCGACTGTACATGAAATATCCACCAAAATAGATCATGATCCAGGATGTAAAATACTTCTCAATAATCTTTAGATAAATTAAATCAAACAAAAGTATAATGTCTGGATCACATGGAATTAAAATAGAATAAGAATATATTTGACAAATCCCTCCAGTGTTTGGAAACTGAACAAGATACTTTAAAATGCCTATACATATGTTTTTTTTCCTTAAAGGAAAACACAAGGGAATAATTTGAATAAATGAAAATGAAAACAACATAAAGTGTTTATAAGAAATTTTAGCTAAGTAGAAAGACCTAAAAATGAAAATTGAATATTTCAAATTATAAAAAGTAAATAAAACAGAAGAGAAATGTAAGCAAAAATAAGTACAATTAAGAAAATAATAAAGGGAATTTCCTAATGGTTCAGTGGTTAAGACTCCATGCTTCCAATGCAAGGGGCACAGGTTTAATCTCTGGTTGGGAACCTAAGATCCCACATGGAGCACGGCCATAATAATAATAGTAAAAGTAATAGAAGTAAATAGTAAAATAGTAAAAGTAAATGGTGCCTAAACAGCTGAAGACAATGGCAATAGCCTAAGTCTCCATCCCTCCAATTTTTCTCCAGATCCAAGGAAGAACATCAAGAAAAGAAAATAGTACACAAAACCTACACTCAGCATGACAGAAAATGCCTAAACCTCAAGACAGCTACACCATGAAGGGAGAGGACGCTAAATTCTGGGGATCAGCCTCTATGTTCCTTCCCTATGCACACTCTGCCTCAGGCTTTGTGAGAAGCAAACAGCCCAATTACAGGGGCAGGGGCGAGACAAGGGGGAGCTGACCCTGGGCCAATGACCCACAACCGCTGCCCGAAAAGATTTAGCCCACCTGAATCTATTGAAAAGTGTCCTGGTTACCAGAAGGACTCAATGCGCACACTGAAAGGGGAATCTTCAAAATGAATAACGTCCAGGGGAGGGATGAAAATGCAGGCAGGGGGTGAGACAGGACATTGGCGATACAGTGGAAGGGGAAAAGCAAAGGGGGGAAGTCTAAGTTCCAGCTCAACAAACCCCTACAAAATCAGAAGAAACACAACCTTTCTACCCCACCACACATATCCGTACCAAAAAAAAAAAAAAAAAAACATTAGAGTACCTGAACTTTGCTTTACTGAGAGAACTAGATACTGTTAAACTAGGAATTACATAAATTACTTCAGTCCTACAAAAATGAACAATGAAAGTTTAACACATCACCACAAGTTACAGCCAAAAATCCCACCCAAACTGAATTCAACATATACCAGCTGAAGCAAACTACCCCAGCCTGGCAAATAGTCATAAAGCCGAAAACTATAAGAAAGCGCTTCAGGTGAAATGGCAGATAGTCCAACAAGCATTTGAGGATATGGAAAAGAACCTCGACGAGAAATCCAAAAATTACCAACAGAAATGAACAAACTGAAAACGCCAGGAAGAAACAGAAGGAGTTTATTGAACTTAGGAAAGAAATGAAAGAAAAGACAAAATTCTCTCAGATTTTAATAAGTTACAAGATGCAGACGCGAATAAAAATTTAATGTGAGTTGTTGAAGGAAGACAAGAAGACAATCAAAACAATTTTAAAATGAGGTAAAAAGTAAATCATCGGAAAAAAGTAGCGGGAATGGAAAAGAGGAAGAGTAGGAAAAACATTTTTATTTGGGGGGCACCCAAGGGAGAAAGGGCCTGCCCAAGGAGTTTCTCTGGTGGCCCAGATGGTAAAGAATACACTTGCAATGCAGGAGACCTGGGCTCAATCCCTGGGTTGGGAAGATCCTCTGGAGACGGGCATGGCAACCCACTCTAGCATTCTTGCCTGGAGAATCCCATGGACAGAGGAGCCTGGCGGGCCACAGTCCATGGGGCCACACAGAGCCAGACACGACTGAGTGATCAACACTTCTACTTTCTAACAAGGAAGGAAACAGGGCAATAGGATGATTTTCCAAACTATAACCCAAGAAAATCTTTGAGAAAAAAGATTAACCTATACCGTGGAAGGACTTATTAGGTATCTGGGAGCAGGAACTCTGAATGATCAACTCAAAGACACATCTGAGTAAAACTTCTTGATTTCAAAGATGGAAAAAAAAAATTTCTCAAGGCCTCAAGCAAAGATCAAATAATTTACAAAGATAAAAGAATTAGACTGTCATCTGATTCTTCAAAAGGGACCATAAAGGAAGGTAAAGATAAAGCAGCATTTTAAAAGAGCATGAAGACCATTGGAAAACAGTTGTCAACATATAAGAGGTAAGGGAACTGCACATTCCTGAAGCCCTTTTGAAGAATTTATTAAAGAATGAGTTCCTACATCACAGTGACCAAAATGGAAACAACTGGAGGAAGAAAGTAAACAATGAGGGTAAAGAATATAAAGCTATAGGGTAAAATAAATACCTGTGTTAATATGAATAAATGGAGGGAGAAGGTCAGTGGCATTCTTCCTTTTTCCCCACTGTCCCGAGCAGCATGTGGGATCTTAGTTCCCCAACCAGGGATCGAACCTGTGCCCCTTGCATTGAGAGCTCAGCGTCCCAATCACTGGACCAACAAGAAAGTCCCAGGGCCAGCTTACTCTTACACTGGAATTCTGATTCATTCTGTAGAATGATGTTGGAAAAGGAAGCCACCAGCCGGTAAACACCACAGTGGAAACTGTTACAGCCAAGAGTGGTGGGTGATAAACCATGATAGAATAGATGATGGAAAAGAATATATAGGTGCATCGCTGGGTCACTTTGCTGCACCGCAGAAATCAACAAGCAGTGCAAATCAGCCCTGAAAATGAAGGGGAAGCGCTCAGTCGTGCCCGACTCTTTGTGACCCCATGGACTCCAGTCCACGGAATCCTCCAGGCCAGAATACCAGAGTGGGTAGCCTTTCCCTTCTCCAGGGGATCTTCCCAACCCAGGGTAGACTCTCTACTGGCAGGCAGACTCTTTACCAACTGAGCCGCCAGGGAAGCTCCACTGTATATAAAGGCCACATTTTATGACCATTCATCTGTCAGTCAACATTTAGGTTGCTCCCACGTCTTGCCTATTGTGAACAGTGCTACAGGGAACACACCAGTGCAGGTCTGTCTCTGAGATCCTCATTTCAGTTCCTTTGGATCCATGCCCAGAAGTGAGATTTCTGGTTCAAATGGCCCCAGTTTTGTTTTTAGAGGTTGGATGGAATCATTGACTCAATGGACACGAGTCTGAGCACAGGGCACCCTGGTGAGCTGCAGTCCATGGGGTCTCAAAGAATCGGACACGACTGAGCCACTGAATAACAACAATACTATATCGTATACTTAAATATTTGCTACAAAAAAGAAAAAAGAATTCACAAGGCAGGAAGCAATTTTTGCAGGTGACAGACTTATTTATGGCATTGGCTATAGTGATGGCCTCACAGGTGTGTCTCCAAACTCTTTAAGTTGTATACATTAAATACCTACAAGTATTTATAGGTCAGTCATATTTCAATAAAGAGACTTTTTTAAAGGTCACAAGATTTATACAGACACTTCACAAAAGAAATATTCCATATTCTGTATCAAGTGTTATGTATTATATAATATATATATATGTGGGCAGTGAGCACACCCATGGAAGGAGATACTCAACATTACTAGACATCAGAATAACAAAGACTAAAACCACTAGATAACCGATAAAAGACTGACAACCCCAAGTGGTGACAAGCCGTGAAACACACGTAAACAAAGATGTGACAGCCAGAGAGAGAGAGAAGCAGCGTATCCATTTTTGGAAAACATTTCAGCAGTTTCTCCTACATTTAAGTATATTTACTGTATCATCCAGGAATTCCACCCCCAGTACTTACCCAAGAGAAATGAAAACATATGTCCACAGAAAGACTCGAGCAGTTGCTCCATTTTAATTGAAAATTAGCAAGAAGTGAAAGTGGCCAGGGGAAGGGACGGACAGATGGGGCTGCATCTGTGCACTGGAACACGGAACTCCTGCTCATCAACGAAAAGGAAGGAGCTACGGCTGTACTTAGGTAGCAAAATGATGATCCTTAAAAACCCTCTGATGAACAAAAGAGGGCAAGCACTGAAAAGGACATGGTGTCTGGTTCGGCTTCTGTGGAAGTCTAAAAAGAATTCCAAACTGCTGTGCAGTCCCAGGAAGCAGAGCACCTGTTGCCCCCCTCTTAGCAGCAGGAAGAACTGGCTGCAAAGGGATAAGAGGGGAATTGTGGGGTGATTGAAAAAATATTCCCTATCTTGGAAGAGGTGAATACATTTGTCAAAACTCATTGAGCTGTACACATACAATGAGTGTGTTTTATTGGTATGGAAGTGAACCTCAATAAAATTGATTGCAGTAATCACTCTTGAGATAAGCCTCAAGCATACCATTGACTCTCATCCTTATAATCTGGTTGCATAAGGGTGATAAATATTGAAAATTTCTGGAAGTCCAATCAATTATTCTAAGGCATTGCAAAACTCAAAAGGGGAATGAAACTGCTTGAAAAACTCAGGCTTGCTTGTGCTAGGAATGTTGTTAGAGACCCGGCATAGCACGTGGAGACCACCAGAGAAGTCCATGCACTCGCGGCGAGGTAGCCCCTCAGACCTGAGATCTGGGAGCAGGTCTCCAATGCTGAGAAAAGGGAGAATGCTAGCCACAAGGGCTCCTTCCCTTGTGCCTTAGCTGGTAAAGAACCCACCTGTCCTGCGGGAGGCCTGGGTTGGAAAGATCCCCTGGATAAGGTACAGGCTACTCACTCCAGTATTCTGGCCTGGAGAATTCCATGGACTATATAGTCCATGGGGTTTNAGGGCAAGCACTGAAAAGGACATGGTGTCTGGTTCGGCTTCTGTGGAAGTCTAAAAAGAATTCCAAACTGATGTGCAGTCCCAGGAAGCAGAACAGCTATTGCCCCCTCTTAGCAGCAGGAAGAATTGGCTGCAAAGGGGTAAGAGGGGAATTGTGGGGTGATTGAAAAAATATTCCATATCTTGGAAGAGGTGAATACATTTGTCAGAACTCATCGAGCTGTACACATACAATGAGTGTGTTTTATTGGTATGGAAGTGAACCTCAATAAAATTGATTGCAGTAATCACTCTTGAGATAAGCCTCAAGCATACCATTGACTCTCATCCTTATCATCTGGTTGCATAAGGGTGATAAATATTGAAAANATTTGTCAGAACTCATCGAGCTGTACACATACAATGAGTGTGTTTTATTGGTATGGAAGTGAACCTCAATAAAATTGATTGCAGTAATCACTCTTGAGATAAGCCTCAAGCATACCATTGACTCTCATCCTTATCATCTGGTTGCATAAGGGTGATAAATATTGAAAATTTCTGGAAGTCCAATCAGTTATTCTAAGGCATTGCAAAACTCAAAAGGGGAATGAAACTACTTGAAAAACTCAGGCTTGCTTGTGCTAGGAATGTTGTTAGAGACCCAGCATAGCACGTGGAGACCACCAGAGAAGTCCATGCACTCGCGGCGAGGTAGCCCCTCAGACCTGAGATCCGGGAGCAGGTCACCAATGCTGAGAAAAGGGAGAATGCTAGCCACAAGGGCTCCTTCCCTTGTGCCTTAGCTGGTAAAGAATCCACCTGTTGTGCGGGAGGCCTGGGTTGAAAAGATCCCCTGGAGAAGGTACAGGCTACTCACTCCAGTATTCTGGCCTGGAGAATTCCATGGACTATATAGTCCATGGGGTTTCAAAGAGTTGGACACAACTGAGTGACTTTCACTTGTCCCAGAGGGTCATATGTGCAGAAAAAAGGACCCAGGAACAAAATGCTTGATGTAACGGCAGGAGGACTGAGCTTCAGGTTGAAGCGCAGGACCAACGCCAGCCTGACTTTGGTAGCGGCGCAGTAACGAGAACCAGCTTCTCTTCCTGTCTGAGCTCTGGGGGCGGTGTTAAAGCTCCTGTACCAAAACCTCTGGCTGCTGAGGTGGAGGGGCAACTGGCTTAGAGGCCAGATTTGCCTGCAGGGACCAGTTGGGGCTGACAGCATTGCTGTGTGTGTCGGCTGCTCAGTTGTGTCCGACTCTTTGCAACCCCAAGGACTGTAGCCCACCAGGCTCCTCTGTCCATGGGATTCTCCAGGCAAAAGTACTGGAGTGCGTTGCCATTTCCTGCTCCAGGGGATCTTCCCCACCCAGGGATGGAACCCATGCTTCCTGCGGCTCCTGCACTGGCGGCCGATTCTTCACCAATGAGCCCCCTGGGAAGCCCAGCATTGCTGTAGGAACCCTGTAACAAGCTCCTCTCCTGTGTCCAGCCCTGTGGACACTCTCTTCCCTCTCACAGCAGCGGGAGAAGACAGGCAAATCCTCATGGCTCTGTTAGGAAGGAGCTGTAGTGCGGTGTTCTGCCTGCCAGCTGCGCTCACACCTGGACGTCAGCCTCCTGG
>SJYA01000582.1:35429-45709 GCA_006410615.1 Neotragus moschatus | reverse complement strand
CCCCCCCCCAGGTTGTCACCGAGCCCCGGGTTTGAGCTCCCTGTGGTATACAGCAAGTTCCCACTGGCTCTCTATTTTACGTATGATGATGTATATGTTTCCACGGCGCTGTCTGAGTTGGCTCCCCGCTCCGCTCCCCTCTCTACCCCTCCACGGCCACATTCTGTTCTCTGTGTCTGCATCTCCTCTGCTACCCTGCAAATAGGTTCCTCAGTATCATCTTTCTAGATTCCAGAGGTATGTATTGATATATGATGTTTGCTTTTCTCTTTCTGACTTACTTCGCTTTGTATAATATGCTCTGGGTCAGAGGAATGCCTTCTTACAGAGATGTATAAAATGCAGACAGGTGAAAAGGAGAAAATAAAAGTCCGTTTTGATGTTCCACCCTGAAGTAATCATGAGTTACACTTTATGAATTTCCTTCCAGAAAGGACTTAATTAATTTGCAATCTAGCTTTTTCCAGGAGGAGTCAAGGTGGCTCACAATGGACACTTCATGACAGTGGAGGGCTTGCCAATCGTGATCTCCATTGTGTCATCTGCTTTTACTAAGGGCCTGAGTCTGGGAAGCATGTGAGAACTATTTTCTCAGTGGGCAGGTGAATGAAGGTCCTTATAAGACTGGGTCTTCCCTTTTGACGTGCTAATCCTTTTCCAGAATCATGCTGATACTTTGGCTGGTGAGATGGAACCCAGGGGTAGTTTTATTTGGAAGGAGATGGATAGNTGGGGCTGGCCCATGAGGCTGTAGCCCCACAGGGTGGACTGCGGGTGGTGCACCACCTGGGAGGAGATGGGTGAGTAGTTGGGAGGCACTCGGTACACGCCGCTCTGAGGATACTCCTTCAACACAGAGTTAAAGGCAAAAGTTACTTACTCCACACACCACATGGATGACGAATGCAAATTCCTTATTTGAGAGAGCTCCTATCCCAGCAGACAAGGTTATTTTGATACAGTGGAAGACTAAGGGTAAGAGTGTCAATATATTCTCTGCAAAAATTTCCTTTCAGTTAAAACTCTTGCTCGACTTAAGAGGGACTTGGCTACAGTGGGGGAGATGAAACCAGTCAATCCTGAAGGAAATCCACCCTGAATATTCACTGGAAGGACTGGTGCTGAAGCTGAAGCTCCAATACTTTGGCCACCTGATGCGAAGAGCTGACTCACTGGAAAAGACCCTGATGTTGACAGAGATTGAAGGAGGAAGGAGAAGGGGGCAGCAGAAGATGAGATGAATGGATGGCATCACGGACTCAATGGACATGAGTTTGAACAAACTTCAGGAGACAGTGAAGGACAGGGAAGCCTGGCGTGCTGCAGTCCACGGGGTCCCAAAGAGCTGGACATGACTGAGAAATTGAACAACAACAGCAGCGATGTCTAATTTATAAATGAGGAAACTGCAGATCAGAGAGGTGAAGTAACCTGCTTAAGGTGTCACAGCCGAGCCGGATTTGAACCTGGGCAGTCTAGCTCCGGGGCCTGAACTCTTATCCGCTGCCCCCTGATGCATGATCCCATAAGCTACACAATAATAACAAGCTAAACAAGGGTCATGACATCACATAGGCGAACGCAGGTCACAACAGCACACAGGACCTGGCCAGGAAGTCTGCAGTCTGAGGTCAAGTGTGTCTGGAAGTCCACTAGCCACTCTCTGCCTCTCCAGACACAGATGAGATGGGGGGGAGTGCAAACCTGGGCAGGCAAGCGTGTTGACGGATGTGTGTGTGCTGCGTGGCGGGGAGTCCGTCGCACTGTAATACACCCGACACATACACTCTCCTAACTGACCATTGGTGGTCATTCAAGCTTCTTAAAATACAGCTTTCAATGATTCTAAGTCAGTTCACTTCCAAAAGGACACCTTGTTCTACTGAACTCTCCTCCGATTCCTTAAAATGTCACGAGCCTGGATTTTGCTCATCGAGTGCAGGGTAGCAGTAAAGGAATCACAAAAATACCTTACTTTTCTTCTCTTTCCAGCTCCTGACGGGGTGCCCAGCCTAGTCCTGAGACTGTAGGAAGTGGGCAGAGAAGGGCAGACAGGGCCTATTAAATAGATGCAGGGAAATACGCCTACCAACTCAAGACGCGCCTACTAAACTCACCTCGGCAGAATGCTATGGGCCAACTCAGAGCAGGACTCCACCCACAGAGCCCGTGGCACAGCAGCTACGCGTTCCCAGGTTCCATTCCTGCACCATCCACAACCCAATAGCAAGCCAGTATTTATTCCAGTGTCNGCGCCTACTAAACTCACCTCGGCAGAATGCTATGGGCCAACTCAGAGCAGGACTCCACCCACAGAGCCCGTGGCACAGCAGCTACGCGTTCCCAGGTTCCATTCCTGCACCATCCACAACCCAATAGCAAGCCAGTATTTATTCCAGTGTCCTACAGAGTGCGCCGAAGGCCCACAGATGTTTCCAGAGTGTCAGAAAATATATATTAGTGACAATAATCCTATACTTTATATGATCTACGTTCTCTTTCCATATGCCCCCAGGTACCACAGTTTGTGTTTAGCTGCCTCAGCTCAGAGAGAATGTAGTACGCTCCAGGAGACTAAGCCATGAAGTTGCCCAGCGGAGCTTGGCCCTGGTGGTGCCCTTAATCACGGTGGCAATGCAGGAAGGACGTGCAGGAGCCCCGGGCTGGAGAGAGGCCTGTCACCTCTGCTCATTCACTCTGCTCATCTCAGGAGCGAGGTGCTCCTTGCCAGATCATCAGGTGATGCTATAAGCCTTCGTGACGACTGGGATGGTGAACCCCACCTCACGCCTTGCCTGGCCTCATATTGAGATCTGCCACCTGACCTTATGTCCCTGGGGACTGCTCAGGTATTCTGAGAAGTGGTGTCATTCAAAAAGAAAAGTGGGGGCATCCCGGTGTCCCCAGGGCTCACTGATGAGCACTGAGGGTGTCCGCTGGGGCTGAATCCCTAAATCCTAGCATTCTGTGCCCATAACTCAAGTTACAGCAGAGAAACACATCCCTGTCTCAGCTGCACAACGGATGTGAGATCAGTCTTACAAAAATACGCAATCACCCAAAGTAACACAAATGAAAAATGATGATACAGAACTGAAGGCCCATTAGAGGGCATCAGCTGTGTTGTTTAGCCCATGGATTTCACTATGGATTTGAAAAATCTCCGAGAGTCAGTTCAAGCCGTTCTTTAATATTTTGCCTCTTCCCTCGGAGTATATTTCACAGACGAGCCCGTGACAGCACTGCTTCTCACTAGATAAGGTATTGTTCCCCAGCTTGGCCCTCATTTGAGCCATCCTGTTTTATACAGAGCTCACACAGAGTGGTTGGTTATTTTTGTGCAGAGTATAAGCATTTTCTCCAATTTAGCAGCGATAAAGAAAGCGTTGCCATGCCCCTCACCATAGTCACCAACCTGACTCCCTACCGTGATCTAGTCATTCCATATGGGTAGACAACCTGAGAAAATCAAGTTATCCCTGAGTCATTGGTGGTTATAGGCAATCACTAATTAATCACGTTTTTGATCTGCTAGAGCCTTAATTGATTGATTGATTGAAACAAAGAGTTTCCTGCTGAAGAATGAATACTATGAATGGTCTAATCGAGCCAGATTCTGCGAGCGCCTGAGACATACATTCAAGGTTGATCTGTATTCAGCTGCTCATTTCATCCAGGAATCACTTTGAAGCTTCAGTGACCAATAAATGATTTATTCTGGGAAACTCTCTTGGACAGCAAATTGGCTCCCTATTTTTGTAGATTGTTTCTTCTCTGGGAAGTTTGCAAGAACATTTGTGTGCTCGATATTCTAGAAAAGGATGGGTTCTTATTACTTTGTACCCTTTATAATTAATAGGTCAGCAGTTCTTATCAACAGCCAACATAATTAAAATATCATTTTGCTTCCAACAGCCTTGGTGAGGCACTGACTCATTGGCAAGGCAATGTACAAGCTGAAGCAAATTAACTATCAAGAGTAAAATGAAAGATTAACTTCACTACTTACCAGAGACAATATATTATCAGCGTTTTCTTGCTTTAATGTATTTTTTCAGGGTCTTCTGCCTACAAATTAAAAAGAAATGAACATTCAGTAACACATCTGTCTGGCATCATGAAGTGAGTTATATTATTAGCAATAATACATTACCTTTTTCCTAATTATAAGAGCAACCTATAATCATTTGAGGTGTGGAAAATGCAGAAAAGAACAAATATGAAAATAAGAATCATCCATAATATTGTACAATAGTACAGTATTTGCCGCACTACAATGAGGTAGTGAGGTAAGTGTCTTTAACCATCCTGATGTAAATTGTTTCGGTCCTTTGTTCCTGGAGTGGGCTTCCCTGGTGACTCAGCTGGTAAAGAATCCACCTGTAATGCAGGAGACCAGGATCTGATCCCTGGGTTGGAAAGACCCTTTAGAGAAGAGATTGGCTACTCACTCCGGTATTCTTGCCTGGAGAATTCCATGGACAGAGGAGACTGCTGGGCTACAGTCCACGGGGTTGGACACAACTGAGCAACTAACACTCTCACTTTCACTTTCAGGCTCCATATACACATCTCTGAGCATATTACATACATATGCATGTAATTCACACAGTAAAGATTTACTGTGAGGTCTGCTTTATAAGATACTCTGTGATTTAGCAAGTCATCATTATTTTTCGATGTTGTTCAGTTTTTTCCTACCTTAAACATGCAAAGGAAGGCTTACAATTCTATGTCTGGAGTTGTCCTAACCTTTATTCAATAACAAATTGCTAAATATTCGGATTGTTTTCAACGTTAGATTGTTTTTAATTATATAATCAAAACTATTCAGTGAGCTGCACCTTGGTATATTTTTATACAAAAATCTAATTGTTTATTTAGATAAAAATTTTACAAGCAGAATTGCTGTGTAAATTAAAAAAAAAACTTTAAAAATTTAAAAACTTTAAAGAGAAAGTCCAGTTTAAGTTTTAATACACAGTGCAAGACTATACTCCAGTACCACTTTCTCAAGCCCTCTCCAAAGCAAGTTCTATAATTCACTATGCTTTTCCTGGCAATTTATAAAATATTTCTGTATCTTAATACTAGTTTAATTTCTACTTTTTGTCACTAGTGATATTAATTGCACTTCTAATGTGTATTCCCTTTGCTTTTAGCCTTTTTTGGAGTGAATTCTCCTGAAAAGTGGTGGTTTAGTCTCTAAGTAGTGTCCGACTCTTTTGCGACCCCACGGACTATAGCCCACCAGACCCCTCTTTCTATAGAATTTCCCAGGCAATAATTCTGGAGTGGTTGCCGTTTCCTTCTCCAAGGGATCTTCCTGACCCAGGGATCAAGGTCACGTCTCCTGCATTGCAGGCGTATTCTTTACTGCTGAGCCGCCAGGGAAGCCCCCTTATTGTATACATATTATTTATATGCCTGTTTATGCATGAAAAACTATCACAGGCTTAGTGGTTTAAAACTAGATGTATATAGTTTTTTAACCTCACAGTTTCTGAGGGTCATTAAATATGGTCTGGCTTAGCTGNTATAGAATTTCCCAGGCAATAATACTGGAGTGGTTGCCATTTCCTTCTCCAGGGGATCTTCCTGACCCAGGGATCAAGGTCACATCTCCTGCATTGCAGGCGGATTCTTTACTGCTGAGCCGCCAGGGAAGCCCCCTTATTGTACACATATTATTTATATGCCTGTTTATGCATGACAAACTACCACAGGCTTAGTGGTTTAAAACTACATGTATATAGTTTTTTAACCTCACAGTTTCTGAGGGTCATTAATATGGTCTGGCTTAGCTGAGTCTTCCATGTCAGAGGCTCTCAAAGGCTGCAGTAAAGGTGTTAGCCANTTCTGGAGTGGTTGCCGTTTCCTTCTCCAAGGGATCTTCCTGACCCAGGGATCAAGGTCACGTCTCCTGCATTGCAGGCGTATTCTTTACTGCTGAGCCGCCAGGGAAGCCCCCTTATTGTATACATATTATTTATATGCCTGTTTATGCATGAAAAACTATCACAGGCTTAGTGGTTTAAAACTAGATGTATATAGTTTTTTAACCTCACAGTTTCTGAGGGTCATTAAATATGGTCTGGCTTAGCTGAGTCTTCCATGTCAGAGGCTCTCAAAGGCTGCAGTAAAGGTGTTAGCCAGGGCCATAGTCTCAGCCAGGAAAGAATCAGCGTCCAGTCCATTCACGTGGTTTTTGACAGGATCCAGTACCTTTCCGACTACTGGACTAAGGGTCTCAGTTTCTAGCTGACTGAACCAGAGACCAGCCCCAGGTCTTATCAGGCAGGCCTTCTGCACGTGGCAATTTGCTTCATCAAAATTCACAAGGGGCAGAGTCTGCTGGCAGGACTGAAATGAGACTAACCAACATTCAGTTATCCTACTGGCTGCAAGGAAGTTATTCTGGGGAAAGTGTCTGCTCAAGGCCTAGGATCAGAGGTGGAGTCATCGAGGCCATCACAGAAGTTACCTACTGCAATACACTACTCCACTTTCTTGGAGGCTTATATAGAAACAGAACTGGCCTTTACTTGATGGCTCACACCTCTATGTCTCGGATTCCTAAATGTGCAAAATAGGGATGAAAATAATCATCACTCGTGGAATGGATGTGGAGATTAAATGGAGAAATTCAACCAAATCCTTAGAAGAACGTCTGGCAAGTAGCTAGTGCCATCTCGGTATTTATAGTTATCCTCATGGTCTTTACCATCGTCATCACACCACCTCATCGCCATCACCACCACCATCATCACCACCACCACTGTGTTACAATGGCCTTAGGACAGAGCTTTCTGTAGGGTTGTCAGCTTCCTCAGAAATGCTTGCTGAATGTATGAAATAATGAGCGAATAAATGGGTGGATCTATCTTTGAGGGGGCTCCAAAAGCACTGCAGATTGTGATTGCAGCCACGAAATGAAAAGTTGCTCCTTGGATGAAAAGCTATGACCAGTCGACTCTGTGTGACCCAATAGATGGCAGCCCACCAGGCTCCCCCATCCCTGGGATTCTCCAGGCAAGAATACTGGAGTGGGTTGCCATTTCCTCCTCCAAGGCATGAAAGTGGAAAGTGAAAATTGAAGGTGAAGTCGCTTAGTTGTGCTTGACTCTTAGTGACCCCATGGACTGCAGCCCACCAGGTTCCTCCATCCATCGGATTTTCCAGGCAAGAGTACTGGAGTTGCCTTCTCCATGACAACTTAGATAGCACATTAAAAAGCAGAGACATTACTTTGCCAACAAAGGTCCCTCTAGTCAAAGCTATGGTTTTTCCAGTCGTCATGTATGGATGTGAGAGTTGGATTATAAAAAAAAGCTGAGTACTGAAGAACTGATGCTTTTCAACTGTGGTATTGGAACAGACTCTTGAGAGTTCCTTGGACTGCAAGGAGATTCAATCAGTCAATCCTAAAGGAAATCAGTCCTGAGTATTCATTGGAAGGACTGATGCTGAAGCTGAAACTCCAATACTTTGGCCACCTGATGCGAAGAACTGACTCCTTGGAAAAGACCCTGATGCAGGGAAAAATTGAAGGCAGCAGGAGATGACAGAGGATGAGATGGTTGGATGGCATCATGGACTCGATGGACATGAGTTTGCGTAAACTCTGGGAGTTGGTGAGGGACAGGGAAGCCTGGCGTGCTGCAGTCCATGGGGTCTAAAAGAATCAGACATGACTGAGTGACTGAACTGAACTGAAATTGATGAAAACATCCATCCAAACAAAGCCCTTGCCATTTGAAATTGCTTGGTCTGTCCAATGTTTGCATTTTCTAGTTTTTCAGGGTTATTTTCAGCCTTTTAGTCATTTGTCTATTGTCATCTCTTGATAGTCAACTTTCTTTCCCCTATTTCCCTTTCCTCTCTGGCAAATAGGAAAAGAATAATTTCCCTTCTTTCCTCTCTGGGAGGAAAAGACCAGCTAAAGGACAAACTCTCAAAACTCAGTTATGCAATAATTGCAGATAATTAATTAATTATTTGGCTTCCCAGGTGGCACAGTGGTAGAGAATCCACCTGCATATGCAGGAGACACGGGAGACATGGGTTTGATCCCTGGGTCGAGAAAATCTCCTGGAGGAGGAAATGGCAACCCACTCCAGTATTCTTGGCTGGGAAATCCCATGGACAGAGGAGCCTGGTGGGTTACAGTTCACGAGGTCAATAAGAATCAGACATTACTGAGCACACATCATGCATTTAACTTGTCTCATTTCTTGCTGCTACAGACTCTTCAGAGTGGCTTCTTTCTTTCTCATCCTTCTTCTGCTCTCCAGTCTCAACTATCCTTGTTTCTTAGGAGGAGTTGACGTGTGTGTGTACTTTATACAATAAGCTTCCAAGAACATCACACATCACATCTAAGTGGGCTTTTAGCAGCCACGTCATAAGATTCACGTAAAAGCAGCCTAAGAGGTGAGTAAGTCTGGTTGAAAAGGGGAATAAGATTTTGTCCTGAAGCTGACTTGCCCCTTCAGTCTGTGCTTTGGTGTTTCCATTCCACAGGTACTAACTAAGAGAGTCACAAAGGACATACGACACTGAGATCCCACCACTGGCTTGTGGCCTTGGGGCTTCCAGGAGGCCTTCTGCTGTAAAAGTCAGGCTGCTCCCCAGGAAATGACATCTGAATGCCACCGGGACAGCCCCTGGAACAGCAGAGAGAAGCGTCATCATCTCTGAGGTCTGGCTCTTTGATTCTAACTATAGGCAAGGAGTTTTAAATCCAAGAATTCTCAGGTTTTCTGTCATAGAAAGAATTGCTATTTAAGAACTCTGAATTTTAGTTTTGACATGAATTGGTTATGTGGCAAAAAATTAATTATCTGCCTGATATTAAATTTAGCTCCACCAGGGGCTTCCCTGGTGGCCCAGTCAGTAAAAGAATCTGCCTGCAGTGTGAGAGACCTGGGTTCTGATCCCTGGGTTGGGAAGATCCCCTGGAGGAGGGCAGGGCAACCCACTCCAGTGTTCTGGCCTAGAGAATCCCTGTGGACAGAGGAGCCTGGCGGGTTGCAGTCCACGGGGTCTCAAAGATTCTGTTACTACTGAGTGACTAAGCACAGCACAATATTAAATTTTCCCTCCTTATCAGCAAAATTCCTCTTTCAATGATAGCTTTGGAGTTTCTGTTGCTGCTGTTATTGTGTGTGCGTGGGTAGGTATGGGTGTGCACGTGTGTGTTTAGGGCACCAACGCATTCAGGTAAGCGGTGACACTTCTCGGCCCAGGTCGAACAGCCGTATGACCGTTGTGGCTGTCGCTGTGCTCTTGGCTGGGAATCTGAGACAGGCTTCATCGGCTGGGACAGAGTTGAGTGTGCCCCTTTCTGCTCTTCCATCTGCCAGCCTTTTGCTGCTTGGCAGGGGGATGGATGCTGCAGCCCCCACCTGAGCTCATGAGGGAGCCATGGAAATGGAAGCTGCCAATAGCCTAGACTTTGAAAAAGTATTTGTTTATTTATCTGTGTTGGGTCTTAGTTGCAACATGTAGGCTTTCTTATTGTGGTGTGCGGGCTTAGCTGACCCCTATCAGGGATCAAACCAGTGTCCCCTCCCTTGGCGGGTGGATTCTTCACCACTGGACCAACAAGGAAGTCCCCAAACTGGACTTTTAAGGAACATGGGAGCATCATAACAGCCTAGATTTATTTATTTGGGATTTTTTAATTTTTTAATTTATTTTATGCGGGAAAGAATATGTCCTTATACATTTAAGCCAGTGTTAATAAGCACACTTGGTGGCTCAGACGGTAAAGAATCTGCCTGCAATGCAGGAGACCAGGGTTCTATCCCTGGGCAGGGAAGATCCCCTGGAGAAGAGAATAGCAACCCACTGCAGTACTCTTGCCTGGAGAATGCCATGGACAGAGGACACAAAGAGTCAGACATGACTGAGTGATCTTCACTGTCTTACATGCAGCCAAATCCTAACCAACAAATTATGTGAACTTGTTGTAAATCCACATGTCTATCCCGAAGTTTTCATATCTATAAAACAGGCTCCTGTGAGAGCTGGACCAGTCCATCCTAAAGGAGATCAGTCCTGGGTGTTCATTGGAGGGACTGATGTCGAAGCTGAAACTCCAATACTTTGGCCACCTGATGCGAAGAACTGATTCATTGGAAAAGACCCTGATGCTGGGAAAGATTGAGGGCAGGAGGAGAAGGGGACAACAGAGAATGAGATGGCTGGATGGCAACACCGACTCAATGGACATGAGTTTGGCAAAGTCCAGGAGTTGGACATGGAGGCCTGGCATG
>SJYA01000582.1:0-35164 GCA_006410615.1 Neotragus moschatus | reverse complement strand
TGGAAGGACTGATGCTGAAGCTGAAACTCCAATACTTTGGCCACCTGATGCGAAGAACTGACTCCTTGGAAAAGACCCTGATGCAGGGAAAAATTGAAGGCAGCAGGAGATGACAGAGGATGAGATGGTTGGATGGCATCATGGACTCGATGGACATGAGTTTGCGTAAACTCTGGGAGTTGGTGAGGGACAGGGAAGCCTGGCGTGCTGCAGTCCATGGGGTCTAAAAGAATCAGACATGACTGAGTGACTGAACTGAACTGAAATTGATGAAAACATCCATCCAAACAAAGCCCTTGCCATTTGAAATTGCTTGGTCTGTCCAATGTTTGCATTTTCTAGTTTTTCAGGGTTATTTTCAGCCTTTTAGTCATTTGTCTATTGTCATCTCTTGATAGTCAACTTTCTTTCCCCTATTTCCCTTTCCTCTCTGGCAAATAGGAAAAGAATAATTTCCCTTCTTTCCTCTCTGGGAGGAAAAGACCAGCTAAAGGACAAACTCTCAAAACTCAGTTATGCAATAATTGCAGATAATTAATTAATTATTTGGCTTCCCAGGTGGCACAGTGGTAGAGAATCCACCTGCATATGCAGGAGACACGGGAGACATGGGTTTGATCCCTGGGTCGAGAAAANCCCTTCTTTCCTCTCTGGGAGGAAAAGACTAGCTAAAGGAAAAACTCTCAAAACTCAGTTATGCAATAATTGCAGATAATTAATTAATTATTTGGCTTCCCAGGTGGCACAGTGGTAGAGAATCCACCTGCATATGCAGGAGACACGGGAGACATGGGTTTGATCCCTGGGTCGAGAAAATCTCCTGGAGGAGGAAATGGCAACCCACTCCAGTATTCTTGGCTGGGAAATCCCATGGACAGAGGAGCCTGGTGGGTTACAGTTCACGAGGTCAATAAGAATCAGACATTACTGAGCACACATCATGCATTTAACTTGTCTCATTTCTTGCTGCTACAGACTCTTCAGAGTGGCTTCTTTCTTTCTCATCCTTCTTCTGCTCTCCAGTCTCAACTATCCTTGTTTCTTAGGAGGAGTTGACGTGTGTGTGTACTTTATACAATAAGCTTCCAAGAACATCACACATCACATCTAAGTGGGCTTTTAGCAGCCACGTCATAAGATTCACGTAAAAGCAGCCTAAGAGGCGAGTAAGTCTGGTTGAAAAGGGGAATAAGATTTTGTCCTGAAGCTGACTTGCCCCTTCAGTCTGTGCTTTGGTGTTTCCATTCCACAGGTACTAACTAAGAGAGTCACAAAGGACATACGACACTGAGATCCCACCACTGGCTTGTGGCCTTGGGGCTTCCAGGAGGCCTTCTGCTGTAAAAGTCAGGCTGCTCCCCAGGAAATGACATCTGAATGCCACCGGGACAGCCCCTGGAACAGCAGAGAGAAGCGTCATCATCTCTGAGGTCTGGCTCTTTGATTCTAACTATAGGCAAGGAGTTTTAAATCCAAGAATTCTCAGGTTTTCTGTCATAGAAAGAATTGCTATTTAAGAACTCTGAATTTTAGTTTTGACATGAATTGGTTATGTGGCAAAAAATTAATTATCTGCCTGATATTAAATTTAGCTCCACCAGGGGCTTCCCTGGTGGCCCAGTCAGTAAAAGAATCTGCCTGCAGTGTGAGAGACCTGGGTTCTGATCCCTGGGTTGGGAAGATCCCCTGGAGGAGGGCAGGGCAACCCACTCCAGTGTTCTGGCCTAGAGAATCCCTGTGGACAGAGGAGCCTGGCGGGTTGCAGTCCACGGGGTCTCAAAGATTCTGTTACTACTGAGTGACTAAGCACAGCACAATATTAAATTTTCCCTCCTTATCAGCAAAATTCCTCTTTCAATGATAGCTTTGGAGTTTCTGTTGCTGCTGTTATTGTGTGTGCGTGGGTAGGTATGGGTGTGCACGTGTGTGTTTAGGGCACCAACGCATTCAGGTAAGCGGTGACACTTCTCGGCCCAGGTCGAACAGCCGTATGACCGTTGTGGCTGTCGCTGTGCTCTTGGCTGGGAATCTGAGACAGGCTTCATCGGCTGGGACAGAGTTGAGTGTGCCCCTTTCTGCTCTTCCATCTGCCAGCCTTTTGCTGCTTGGCAGGGGGATGGATGCTGCAGCCCCCACCTGAGCTCATGAGGGAGCCATGGAAATGGAAGCTGCCAATAGCCTAGACTTTGAAAAAGTATTTGTTTATTTATCTGTGTTGGGTCTTAGTTGCAACATGTAGGCTTTCTTATTGTGGTGTGCGGGCTTAGCTGACCCCTATCAGGGATCAAACCAGTGTCCCCTCCCTTGGCGGGTGGATTCTTCACCACTGGACCAACAAGGAAGTCCCCAAACTGGACTTTTAAGGAACATGGGAGCATCATAACAGCCTAGATTTATTTATTTGGGATTTTTTAATTTTTTAATTTATTTTATGCGGGAAAGAATATGTCCTTATACATTTAAGCCAGTGTTAATAAGCACACTTGGTGGCTCAGACGGTAAAGAATCTGCCTGCAATGCAGGAGACCAGGGTTCTATCCCTGGGCAGGGAAGATCCCCTGGAGAAGAGAATAGCAACCCACTGCAGTACTCTTGCCTGGAGAATGCCATGGACAGAGGACACAAAGAGTCAGACATGACTGAGTGATCTTCACTGTCTTACATGCAGCCAAATCCTAACCAACAAATTATGTGAACTTGTTGTAAATCCACATGTCTATCCCGAAGTTTTCATATCTATAAAACAGGCTCCTGTGAGAGCTGGACCAGTCCATCCTAAAGGAGATCAGTCCTGGGTGTTCATTGGAGGGACTGATGTCGAAGCTGAAACTCCAATACTTTGGCCACCTGATGCGAAGAACTGATTCATTGGAAAAGACCCTGATGCTGGGAAAGATTGAGGGCAGGAGGAGAAGGGGACAACAGAGAATGAGATGGCTGGATGGCAACACCGACTCAATGGACATGAGTTTGGCAAAGTCCAGGAGTTGGACATGGAGGCCTGGCATGCTGCAGTCCATGGGGTCGAAAAGAGTCGGACACGACTGAGTGGCTGAACTGGACTGAACTGTGAGAGGTGGGAGAGGGATTTGGCATCATGATTAAGTGGTTTTAAGTATTCTTCTGCTCTGTTATTTAATGATTCTACTTATGTTTCAGGTATCCTGCCATTCCAAAGTTTCAGAACATTGACTCTTTCACTAACCCCTACAAGGTCTAAATTTTAGGATGAGTCATACTGGGGAAAAAAAAAAAAAGAGAGAGAGAAGAGATTTGCTCCTGTAAAGAACTCTTTTGTTTGGTAGGTTTTCATTTATGTGTGTGTACACGTTTGTGTAAGCATGTGTCCTTTTGTAATTTATCTTCCTGAATAAATTTAATTCTTAGCATAATAAAACCTCCTTCAATTAAATTTTATTAATGAAACTGTGTGATAATTTGGAAAGAGTTTGGACCAAAGATTACTTCAACTTTTTAATGATGAAAAAAAAAAAGAAGATTCCACAAATAAATGAACATCATAAATAAGGCAATTTATCTCTGCTCTGGAGAATAAACTGTTCCCAGTTACTACAGAAAATCTCTTTACATAAAAATTAATTAATGTACTAATTAGAAATCATTCTTACCCAGCTCATTAAATTTTGCTCACTGGTAAAATTTGGCTGGAGCTTCCTTATTTAATGTTGGAAGGGATCTGAAAGCACTAAGACTGCCTGACTTCTTAAGTGTCGTGGAATTCCGACCACGTGACCCAGTTTATCAATGAAGCTCACTCTTGTTCACTTAAACCTCTCCCAGATACAGAAGCAGAAAGTTTAAATGCCATTTCTTCTTGCCAAAATTATTAATAGTTCAGAGTTTTTATTTCCTGCAGGCTAGGGCACTCTACGGAGAAGGCAATGGCACCCCACTCCAGTACTCTTGCCTGGAAAATCCCATGGACGGAGGAGCCTGGTGGGCTGCAATCCATGGGGTTGCTAAGAGTCAGGCATGACTGAACGACTTCACTTTCATGCATTGGAGAAGGAAATGGCAACTCACTTCAATGTTCTTGCCTGGAGAATCCCAGGGACGGGGGAGCTGGTGGGCTGCCATCTATGGGGTCACACAGAGTTGGACACGACTGAAGCGACTTAGCAGCAGCAGCAGGGCACTCTAAGGGTTTCTTGAAAAATGGCTTGGGGGTAAGAAACCAATCGTTATACTGAAGAGATAATACAAGCCCTGGTTCTCAGGAGACACGATTTCCTTTCCCTGTTTCTGTCATAGCCAGAAGGGAGTAAAAACAGATGGGAACACCGACACGCCAAGGAGGGCTCCCGGGCAAGAGAATTCTCTTCTCAGATGGAGTCCGTTTAGGATGAGGAACGCGGAGACATTTCTGTCACTTCTGACCAGTCTCTTGGTTGCCTGTGATTCTGGGCATCTCCCAGGAGGGTGAGAAACACGTTTTTGATTTACATGGAAAGCCCCACACAGCAGCTTCTTTTTTTGCTGAAAACTCTGTAAGCAGAACACATTCAGCAGAAGCTGGTGGGGAGATGGTGGGGAAATTCCACAGAAACCTGTCTGATCCATCTGCGTGTCCTCCAGCACCTTCGCTCAGGTGCTGCTACAGAAGCTCAGCCTAAAAGATCCTAGGGGCCACGGAAAGTGGAGCCAGAAACGCCACTTCCCATTTAAACGTGGGGTCTAGATCTTCGGGGGACTAAAGCTTAAAGCCAAGAGTTCATCCCAACTTCTACTTGTTTCTACGTGCCCACGTATGGGCTCTTGCCCCATCCTGCCCTGATCCCCCCGAGACTTTAATGTGACTGCTGAGTCGTCATCCTAGAAGGTCACACGCAGGCTTAGTCCTCACTGCCTCTCCCGCCCACAGCCCTGTCATCCCTTCGGCTTTTTCCCATCACGACTCCGCTTAGGTCTGTCCATCCCATGTGCCAAGATCAGCATCCTCTATGAAACTGGTCCCCGGCGCCAGAAAGGTTGGGGGCCACTGTGGGAGGCAGCACTGGCTAAGTGCCAGGCTGCTCTTCCAGGAGGAGATGTGCACTCTGCCTCGTGTGAAGGTCTCAGAACACGGAGACTGGAGTTTTCCTTCTTCAATTGGCTGCTGAGGGTTACTCAGGAGAAAAAGGAGAATGCTTTAAGATCAGCTACAGAAGGAACATTCGGCAGGGGGGAGGTTCTCAGAAGCAGGAGGCAAAGGAGCAGCCTTCTCAGGCTGAGTTTAGATGTCTGGGGAGGGTGTGGAGAGGTGCCGTGAGCTGGGTCAACGCCAGAGTGAAAGTGAAGTCGCTCAGTCGTGTCCCACTCTTTGCGATCCCATGGACTGTAGCCCATCAGACTCCTCAGTCCATGGAATTTTCCAGGCAAGAGCACCGGAGTGGGTTGCCATTTCCTTCTCCAGGGGATCTTCCTGACCCAGGGATGGAACCCAGGTCTCCCACATTGCAGGCAGACACTTTACCGTCTGAGCCACCAGGGAATCTCAATGTCGGAAGTAGGCTGGAAAAGTTAAATAAATAATTGACCATTTCCAATGATGTAAACTACTGGTTCTTAATCTCCTTTGAATGCTGGGCCCCTTTGAGGAGTAAAGAGACAGACCCCATTTGAAATTAGCAAACACAATATTCACAAACTTTTGCAAATCCATCCAGGAGATTCAAAGACCCACTGAATGACCACCCTTGGGCCGCACGCAGGCCTCGAGGGCATCCAACAGAGGCTCATTTTCACCCTTGAAAGCATTTCCAGCAGCGGACTGAGAATGAAGCCACTCAAAGCAACAGCCAACGCTAAAGCAAAACCAGACACTGCAACTCAATGCTGCACAGGCAGTTATGTTTTCACATGAGAATGTCAGAGCTCGTCAGGAGGGCAGCTGCTGGAGGAAGCAGCCAGCATTTTCCAGGCACTGGCGTCCCATATGGTGATCTGAAGAGGGCATTCGTTTCTCTCAAGGGCCAGTGCAAGTCAAATAAGACGAGCTTAAGCCAGTTTGGGACACATTCATGCATGGACAGGCTTGATTTCCCCCGAGGATCAGGTTCCATATGAATAGTGTGATTTCAACGTCAGAATCCTGTGTTACCCTCTCTCCCTGCCTATTTCTGGTTTCTAGTGAACAAAGGAAGAAGAGTCTGTTTTTTGTTTTTTTTCCCCACTGTGGAGAATGAATAGGGCCTGGAAAATCAGGTCAAGGGCACCATCAGTGGAATGAGGACTGGGAGAGAGATAGGAGCATCCTTCGTGTCAAGTAAATGATCTTCCAACTCAGTGGAAGCCTTCAGGGGAAAACGAGGGACATTCCACTCCAGGAACTAGGGCATGTGAGGCTACAGCTGGAGCCACCCACCCCCCACCCCCCCAACAGGAGCAGCAGAAAACCCTTCTCCTGTCCAGAGGCTTTTCTTGAAAATATTCAGTGGCAACTGGGAGCAGGATGGGAGTGGCTCACTAACAGATGCATTGCGTAATCTCAGCAAAGCTGAAAACTAACTTTTAAAAATGTATTGAAGATGTATTGCTGAGATTTAGGGGCTTCTCTGGTGGCTTGGTAAAGAATCTGCCTGCTTCTGCTGGAGGACAGTCTCTCCTTCCTGAAAAGCTTCGGACTAATCCTGTTATCTTAGACTGTATATTATGGAAGTGGGTCTGGTAAGATCTTTCTGTTGTTAAGTTCTAATCCCGTTGCCTTAAAATGCACATTGTGGGAGTGGGTCTAGTAAGATCTTTACAACCTTGAGACATTCTTTCGACTTATTGTAATAACCAAATAAAAGAGTATATAGCTCCCTTGCTTACACTAGCGAGCAGGGCACTGTCCATCCCCCTTCTGAGGTCTCTGCCAAAAGCTTTCTTTGCCCTTTTTCATACTTTAATGGAAATCTGCCCTGCAAAAGCTCTTGAGTAATCAAGCCTGGTCCCTGGTCCCGAAGTTAAGTCTTCTTTGGAGATCACGGATCCAACATCATTCGCCGTAAGCTATCAGTTTGACCCCTGGATCTGGAAGATCCCCTGGAGAAGGGAGTGGCAACCCACTCCAGTATTCTTGCCTGGAGAATTCCACGGACAGAGGAGCCTGGTGGGCTACAGTCCAAAGGGTTGTAAAGAGTTGGATACGACTGAGTGACTGAGCATGCATGCTGAGATTTAAGAGGCTCTAGGACACCGAACGAAGGACCGATGCAAAAACTCCACCCTAAAGACGTGCTTTCTGTTGCTCTGTGAAGTGCAGTTAAAGGTGCTCACCATTAGATGCTGGATTGTGTTGGGTGCAGCTTTGATGCAGCTGCTGGTGGTCCTTCTGCACTGAGGGCTGGGGCAAAATGAAGACCCTTGAGTGAGGCTGTGACCCTTAGGGAGTGGATGTTATTGGCTGGAGAGAAAAAGCAAATGGAAAGGCAACGAGGTGCTGAGGTCACATTGCATGTGCTTCATTATAGAGAGACTGCCCTTCCATTCATCCACCCATTTATCCACTGGAAAGTATTTATGGCTCCCCTGTTTTGTCCAAGTCATGCTTGTTTGCCCTGGAAGTGCTGTCTTAAACAAGAGAGATGTCCGGTTTCATGGAGACCACATTCTAGCAGGGGAGAAAGATACTAAGCAACAAAGTGCATAATCAGCTTCTCCTTTGGAGGTTTGGAATTCGCTCCTCCATAAAAGCATCAAGGAAACTGGCCAAAAAGTGTCAAAATCAGCTTGGAAAACCAACGAAAGGCTTGCAGCAATTCCGGGAGACTTTACTTAAGAAAAACAGCCCATTCTCAGTAAAATCAGCACGCCTTTGTGGCATTGTCATATATTCTCTTCCAGCTTCCTGTCTGTGGCTCTGCAGTAGCCTGGGAAACCGAGAACTCATCACAGTGAGGACCCGGAGACTCGGAGTTGCGCAGTGGGCACCACGGGGCTAAAGTCCCTTCGCAGCTTCTCACCCAGAGAATCTCATTACTTGGCACACCAGGTGGTTTTCTGGAAGATACCCCCTGAGTGGCTGCTTTTATTACCTGATTTAGAGCCTGCCCAGCACCTAAAGCCTTTCAAAAGGGCATGTATCAAAAACATTTAGGGAACATGCAAATAAATAATCAGTGGCAAAATGGCAGGCAAAAAAACAAACAAACAAACAAACAAAAACACCTGAAAAGGGGAATCTGGAAACAGCTGGTGTCCAGAGAGGCTTGAGGAGGTTCTGGTATATTCCTGGGGGTCTAGACATCCGCGTGTGGGAGTGAACACGCCTGAGTACAGAGGAGAGACGCGGAGGTGCTGGGCTCCTGCTTCTGGCTGATCCTGAGGCTCTGCCCTTTCTTCCTGCCTTTCTACAGGCCTCCTGGGTCTTAATGAAAATGCGGTGAGATGCTCGGCCGTGTCTGAGTCTTTGTGACCTCATGGACTGTAGCCACCAGGCTCCTCTGTCCATGGGATTCTCCCAGCAAGAACACTGGAATGGGTTGTCGTTTCCTCCACCAGGGTATCTTCCCAACGCAAGGCTCAAACCTACGTCTTTTAAGTCTCCGGCATTAGTGGGCAGATTCTTTAAGTGCCACCTGGGAAGCCCCTTACTGAAAATGGATTCTGTTAAGTGACACCACGCGGTGACTCTGGGAACCAGATGTCCCATCCTCCGGGCTTGCGGTGTTGCCGTTGGCGTTGTCTTGATGTTTGTTTCCAGAGTGCCTTTTGTGTAGAGTTTGTGCTCCTTTCTGCGTAGAGGTGCTGTTGGAGACAGTGGATCTCTGGGCTCTGCTGAGGGTCTCAGCGTGGGCTGGGTCACCCTCAACACTCAGCGGGCAGCTGACAACTCTGTCGACTCTGCTCAAAGAAGCCAGGAGCAAAGCCCATATGTCCCGGGAAGCAGTTTACACGCCCTGTCCACGACAGGCGAGCCCCAGAGACGGAAAGTAGATTTCAGGGGTGAGGCACTGGGAGGAGAACGGAATGGGGATGACTGCAATCGTAAATCAACATTACTCCAATGTTTTTCGTTTTGCTTTTATTTATTTTTTAATTGAAGGGTAATTGCTTTACAGAATTGTGTTGTTTTCTGTCAAACCTCAACATGAATCGGCCAGAGGTATACATATTTTTTTAATGTATTTTTTTAAAATAAAAGAAGAAAAGGAAAAAATAAAGGGGATGGAAATTCTTTTTATGGTGATTAAAATGTTCTGGACTTAGTGGTAATACTGAATACAATAAATATCCTTGCGAATGTGCTGAAAACCACTGAATTGTACACTGTTAGAGGGTGAATTTGATACTTTGTCAATGATATCACAACTTTTTTAAAGGCTGTATGGATTCAGTCAATGAGCTCTCTGCTGATGACCAAGATGGTTTCACAGAGACTGGATTTACCAGTTCACAGAAACTTAAAAACAGAAAAAGGTCCAAGAGACAATGGCGTGGAGGTTTGGGGCATCAGGCAGAGCTGGACAGTGATCCCTGAGACCTGGGAAATAAACAAGATTCCCATCATCATCCTGGATTCTTGCCCTAGAGGAGAAGAGTCATGGAGCGACTCTCTTGCCCTGGAGAGTCGGCGATGTGGAGGACAGGAACGGGCATCTCCTCCAAACTGAGGAGATGGAGCTGAGAGATCAGGGAGACCATGGTATTTTGGTTTGCATGCAGAGTATAGATTACCAATAATCTATACTCTAAGAGAAGACTCTTGAGAGTCCCTTGGACTGCAAGGAAATCCAGCCAGTCCATCCTAAAGGAAATCAGTCCTGAATATTCACTGGAAGGACTGATATTGAAGCTGAAACTCCAATACTTTGGCCCCCTTATGTGAAGAAATGACTCATTTGAAAAGAGCCTGATGCTGGGAAAGATTGAAGGCAGGAGGAGAAGGGGAGGACAGATGATGAGATAGTTGGAGGACTGATGTTGAAGCTGAAACTCCATCACCGACTTGATGGACGTGAGTTTGAGTAAACTATGATGGGAGCTGGTAATGGACAGGGAGGCAGTCCATGGGGTTGCAAAGAGTTGGACACGACTGAGCGACTGAACTGGACAGAACTTTGGTGGCTTAGGTGGTAAAAAGTCCACCTGCAAAGCAGGATACCTGGGTTTGATCCCTGGGTTGGGAAGATCCCCTGGAGGAGGGCATGGCTACCCGGTCCTATACTCTTCCCTAAATAACCCAGTGGACAGAGGAGCCTAGTGGGCTACAGTTCTTGGGGTTGCAAAAGACTCAGACATGACTGAGAGATCCTTTTTTTTTTTTTTCCTATGGTAGGAGGGTTAAGTTCACTGGTGAAGATAAGAGGTCAGATTATGCAGACCCCTATAGGCAAGACTAGAAAGCTTGGATTTTGTCCTAAAATTTATGGGATAAACCTGAAGTTTTAATCAAGAGCATTCTTGCCTTGAGAACCCCATGAACAGTATCAAAAGGCAAAAAGATAGGACACTGAAAGATGAACTCCTCAGCTCGGTAGGTGTGCAATATGCTACTGGAGATCAGTGGAGAAAGAACTCCAGAAAGAATGAAGGGATGGAACCAAAGCAAAAACAACACCCAGCTGTGGATGTGACTGGTGATAGAAGCAAGGTCCAGTGAAGAACTGATGCTTCTGAACTGTGGTGTTGGAGAAGACTCTTGAGAGTCCCTTGTACTGCAAGGAGATCCAACCAGTCCATTCTAAAGATCAGTCCTGGGTATTCACTGGAAGGACTGATGCTAAAGCTGAAACTCTAGTACTTTGGCCACTTGATGTGAAGAGCTGGCTGATTTGAAAAGACCCTGATGCTGGGAAAGATTGAAGGTGGGAGAAGGGGACGACAGAGGATGAGATGGTTGGATGACATCACAGACTCAATGGACATGAGTTTGGGTGAACTCTGAGAGCTGGTGATGGACAGGGAGGCCTGGCGTGCTGCAGCCCATGGGGTTGCAAAGAGTCGGACACGCCTGAGTGACTGAACTGACTGACAGGAATAGGATAAGCAGGGAATGCATGAGAGGTGGGTGGAACCGCCTAGGAGACCATGGCAGGACCCTCCTGCCAGCAGGATTGGAGTGGTGGCAACAGGAAGAGAAGAAAGAGAACCTATTTTGCAGCTGATTCTTGTGCCAGCCACAGGGTGGTCCCATGTGCTCCTTCATCCTTATGATCAGAAACGTAATTCCATGTGGGGGACACGAAGAAGGACCAATGAGATATGGGAGAAGCACAGCCATGGGGAGTGAGGTCTCAAACACAAAACTATTCCAAGACCTTTTCTGTCTGTTTGGAACCACTTAACCGTAAGAAAAGTTGGAGAAACTGAAGACTTTTACAATCAAGTGTCAAGGGGACATACGCAGACCACAAGTTCTAGAAGATTTGACTTCCCTTACCAGGCAGACAGGCCTGTGGTTGTAAGGAGGTTTCCTAGATGCTAGACTCAAAACTGGCCTTGAAGGAGAGAAGTATTTAGATAATCCTAGGAAAGTAAAGCTCACAGAATTCAATATTTTATAGGACTACCATCACCATATAGTCCCAGGAAATCAGCAGACACAGAAGAAATTCTCATGAAAACAAACATCCCTTCTTTCCCGGGAAGGGTGATTAAACTTTGGAGGCGGGTGACCCAGGAGCTTAATGAAGCTGTAAGTGCACAAAATCTCATAAAAGGATCATTTCCTCCTTCTCCTTCATGGATGAGCTCGTCTTTGTCTCGCTCACCAGGTGCACCTGTGATCACCAGGCCCCAGTCTGGGTCCAGAATCTCCCTCCTCCCTGGGGTTTGGGGTGGGGACTGAAGTCCTTTCTGGAGGTTTATTCTTTTCAGTTAAGCATCAAATGATAAGAATATTTAGTTTTCTTTTTTGCTCCCTGTGTAAAATCTATACACAGAGCTGGGGAATGTGAAAATAAGTCTCATGCTAAATGGTCCACTCACTGAACTCTATTTTAGAATATAAGGTCAGTACCCATAACCCAATAAAGAATCTGCATTCTATGCAGGAGATGTGGATTTGATTCCTGGGTCAGGAATGTCCCCTAGAGAAGGAAATGGCAACCCACTCCAGTATTCTTGCCTGGAGAATTCCATGGACAGAGGAGCCTGGTGGGCTACAGTCTTTGGGGTGCAAAGCGCTGGACATGACTTAGCAACTAACAACATAACAACAGCAACCCATAACCCAAAAACATCTGCGATGGTCACTTTCATGGGTCAATGTGACTGGATCATGGCTGCCCAGACATTTGGTCAAGCATTGTTCTGAGTGTGTCTGTGAGAGTGTTCAGGGTATGATTATTATTAGAATGGTGGGATGAGCAAAGCAGATTGCGTTCCCAATGTGGGTGGGCCTCACTAAATCAGTTGGGGGCGTGAAAGTTGACCCATACACTGTCAAGTAAGAGAGAATATTTCCTGCCTGCCTGCCATTGAACAAGGACTTCAGCTCTTTCCTGCCTTTAGACAGGACTTATCAGAATAACAAAATGAGGGGATCAGAAAAGGGGAAACCTTAGGCAGAGGAAATCAAAGAGCAATTGTCTCAGCTCTTTACTGCTTTTGACCCCGTCTTGGGTCTCCAGCTTGTACACTCAGCATGAAGTTCTTGAGATCTGTCAGCCTCCATAATCCTGTAACTCATTCCTTTATAAGAAGTCTGTTGGCATGTATCTGTATCCATCTATAGATACATAGCTCCCTCCATATTATTGACTGTTTCTCTGGAAAGCCCTGAGCAATACAATATTCTATCTTGTCATCTTCTTCTTCTAAGTTAACACCCCTTACCCTCTGTGGCTCCACATAGGAAGTGGAAGTTGTGGTTCCTCTATTTTAATCGCTCTCTCGCTTCTTTCCTTTTTTAAATTGTTCGCCTGGAAGGAGCTTTTTTGGAGCTGGCGTATTTTGTGTACTCTGAGAAGCAAAGATTTTATTAAGGGACGTAAATGTGAGAGAAAATGAAGGATTCGTCCTCACGGCTGCTGCACAGCTTCTGAAGAATTACATTTATGAATGACTATTGTATAGATCCAGTACCTTGCTGGGACTGGAAGCATCCGGAGACACTCGCACGCCTGTCTGCTGAGCCCCTTCCTCCCTATACCCCGCTTTGGGTCCACGTATGCCTGTGTCATGCTGTTTCACGCCCTCTTCCTTGAAGATGCTGTGTTCTTTCTCACTACTACCTTCTCAACGCTGAAGGTACTGCTTGGAATTCACGTCTGTCTCTCTTTTCCCCACACTGATGACCTTGACATCTTTGTTGAAATTCATTTGGCCATATATAGACGTGGATCTATTTCTGGTCTCTGTTCTGTTTCATTGATCTCTATGGCTGTCTTTCTTTCTTTCTTTCTTTATTTTTGCTGAACCTCACAGCTTGCAAGACTGCAATTCCCCAACCAGGGATCGAACCGGGGTCCCAGACATGTAAGCACCAGGGCCTGACCACTGAACTGCCAGGGAGCCCCGTCTACATCTGTCCTTGGCACCAATCCTTTTGCTTTTGATGGTGCATCTTCTTGGTGAGCTTGTAAATCAGACAGTGTTCTCCAACTTTCTTTTTCTTCTTGAAAATTATTTTGGCATTCTAGGTCCTTTCCTTTCTGAATAAATTTTAGAAAGAGCCTTGCCAATTTCTACAAAGAAGCCTGCTGGGGTTTGGAATGGGCTTGCACCTTAAGATCAGCTTGGGTAAGACTGACATCTCAACAGTGGTGACTCTTCCATCAGAAATGCCTCTCCCTTCATTAATCGAGGTCTTTTTATTATTTCCCAGCAACGTTTTATAATTTAGATGGCACAGGCTTTGCAGTTACTAGGTTACATTTGTCTCTAGTTATTTCATCTTTTTAATGCTATTGCAAGTAGCATTTTTGTCATCCAACTGTTTGCTGTTATTACAGAAATACAATTCATTTTTGAAAATCAACACTACACTTTGTGATCTTACTAACTGGATTCACTCCAAAATCCTTGACTATTTGTACAAAAATAATCATATCACCTGCAAAGAATAAGTTTACCTGTTTCCATCTGCCAGTTTTTTATATGTATGATTTTTATTTCCTTGGCTGCCCTTAAAAAAGAAAAGCTCTGTGTAAATAAAAGACTCACATGCAAATCTTAAACTTAGAAGCATTAGTTGAATTGCTCAACATTAAATTACTAGTTGACTATGTCCCTGGCCTTATCTGAGAGCACATTTATTTTTGATTCTGTAGGTACCAAGAAGAGGATAGCAATGCAACTGCATTGTGACCTCACAGCAGACAGGTGGTTGAGATACTCTTAGGGTTACAATGTATTAATAGTCCTCACTCATCCTCCCCATATATATCAGGAAAATAGAGCTGAGTGACTGGTACAAAAAATCAACGTTCTTCATAAATCAGTTTTTATTTTTGCACCAGTGCTGCAGTGAGGATCTTACTAACTTTCATGAACTGGGCAGGAGTAGCTGAGCAATTTGATTGGCCAGTAATAGGATTCGGCCCAGCATATAAATCTTTATGAGCACACAGGTAGAAATTCATTAGTGGCATTTCTCTCCTTCACACTATTTACCATAAAAAGAGACAGAAAAGGTACTTGGGGAAAAGCTTGAACATCATTCCTATAACCCTTTTCCTCTCCTCTGCTGCTGCTGCTAAGTTGCTTCAGTCGTGTCCAACTCTGTGAGACCCCATAGACGGCAGCCCACCAGGCTCCCCCATCCCTGGGATTCTCCAGGCAAGAACACTGGAGTGGGTTGCCATTTCCTTCTCCAATGCATGAAAGTGAAGAGTGAAAGTGAAGTCGCTCAGTCGTGTCCGACTCTTAGCGACCCCGTGGACTGCAGCCCACCAGGCTCCTCCATTCATGGGATTTTCCAGGCAGGAGTACTGGAATGGGGTGCCATCGCCTTCTCCATTCCTCTCCTCTAACTCAATGTAAGTATACTACAGGCTATCAGATCCCTATTAGAAAAAGAGTTTTAATGGTGAGTGCAACTTCAGGAAAAATACGGCACTGAATTTAAGACTTTAATGTCACCATCACAGCAAAGGAACTGATGCTAAGTCACATGGGATCCTTTAGCTTCAAGAATGGTTCAGAAATAAGCAACAGTTTTACTGTCGTTGTTGGTCACTAACTCCTGTCCCACTCTTTGTGATCCCATGGACTGCAGAAGGCAGGATTCCCTGTCCTTCACCATCTCTGGGAATTTGTTCAAAGTCATGTCCATTGAGTCAGTGATGCTTTCTAACCATTTCATCCTCTGCCACCCTCTCTTCCTTCTGCCTTTGATCTTTCCCAGAATCAGGGTCTTTTCCAACGAGCTGGCCCTTCATATCAGGTGGCCAAAGTATTGGACCTTCAGCTTCAGGATCAGTCCTTCCAATGAATATTCATTGTTGATTTCCTTTAGGGTTGACTGGATCGATCTCCTTGCTGTCCAAGGGACTCTGAGGATGCTTTTGATGTTTTCAATTGTGTTGCTGAAGAATTGGTAAGGGAGAGGTAAGATTTAAACCTACACAGATAGACACTGACAGTTTCCTATTCTGTGCTGAGAAATTTTGGATTCTGTTCTTAAGGCAATAAGAATCCATTAAATGATTTCAAGCAGGAAGGTGACATGATTAGACTGGCATTTCAGAAAAGATTATTTCAGCAAAAGAGATGAATATGGATTAGAAGGGGCTGGACCTGGACACAAGGAAATGAGCTATGAAGCTTTTAGATTAATCTTGGCAACAGCTGATTGGGGGATGAACTAAAGCAGTAGAAGTAAGAATGGAATAAAAAGAATATATATGATAGGTGAGCTCTGGAGCTGGGTGGCACTTAAGAGATGCTCCAAACAGAGGCAAGCTAGCCAGGTGTTCGTACCCCTACATGGACCAGCCACTGGATGTGGGCTGCCCTCATGGAGGTCACGTGTCCTGGTGGGGGCAGCGTCCTTTAATCAAGGGCAATTGCTGGGAGATTTGAGCGACTTCATTTCTGGAAGCAACGCTCCTGGCAGCTGAAGGAAGAGGGTCCCAGCAGGATCCGTGGGGCACAGCACAGCATCCACCAAGCCAAAGAACATGCGAGGTCTTGTTTTACATGCAGGAATTCATTCAGTCCTCATGACAATCCTGCGAGGAGGTACTACCGTTATTCTTATTTTACAGATGGAGAACCAGAAGCAGTGGCTTCTGATAAGTAACTTTCTCAGAGTTATAGAGGTAGTATGAATAAGAAGTAGTGCATATAGTAGTGTAGAGAACGAGACGGTTGGGTAGCAGGACCAACTCAATGGACATGAATGTGAGCAAACTTCCGAGATAGTGGAGGGCAGAGGAGCCTGGCGTGCTGCAGTCCACGGGGTCACAAAGAGCTGGACATGACTTAGGGACTGAACAGCAACAGTAGAATGGTGTAAATACAGTTACATACGGTGAATATGAAGCATTTCTAGAAGTAGGATGAGTAAGAAGTACAAATAAGCAGGATGGAGAAGCACCAATCAGGTACTTAGGCTCCAAGCCTACATTTTGTCAGTCCTGAGACAAAGAATGCAACTTCTCCCACTGGCCATCTGTACACAGCGATGCAGTAAAGCCGTTACATGTATGACGATTTTGCAGCAGTTCTCCCAGATCTTGCTATGAATTCTGCTTCTCTTGGATGCCACACACCATTTCTAGGTTTTATACTTAATTAGTCACAGCAAATGTCGTACATTTTGTATGACTTTTTCAGAATGTCTAGTTAATAATGAGTTGGTCATGATAAAAACGGTTCTCCTGAAGAAAATAACTGGGTAATAAAATTACTTAAAATGGAAACAAAAATTTAAAATTACACATACATGTGGAAATGTGGACTTTCTAGACACTGATTCAGTCTGGTGATGGATTCCAGGCATTTACAAGGTGAAGGGTGCACCCATTAGAGTGGTTAAAATTAATAATCTGACAGTACCAAGAGCTGATGAGAGTAGAGAGCAACTGAAATTCTTACCCACTGTTGACAGAGCAGAAAACGGTACCATCACTTTGAAAGTCTGACAGCTTCCCATACTTTTAAATATATACCTACCCCAAACATAGAAATTCTTGGTAATTCACCAAAAGAAATAAGACTTTTTATTTAGTGCTGCTGCTGCTGCTAAGTCGCTTCAGTGGTGTCCGACTCTGTGCGACCCCATAGACGGCAGCCCACCGGGCTCCCCCGTCCCTGGGATTCTCCAGGCAAGAACGCTGGAGTGCGGTGCCATTGCCTTCTCCGTTTATTTAATAAAAATTGCAAAAAAAAAAAAAAAAAAAAAAAGTCACAGCATTTTTATTCGGAATATTATCCAAAGCCTGGAGATGGCCCAGGTGACCAGTAGGAGGAGAACAGAACAGGCAAGAGTCTGAGTGACAGTTACGCGATGGAACACTGCTCATTAGGAAAGAGGCAGAGGAGAGCAACGCACCAACAGAACGGCAGAGCCTCGGAAATACTGGGTGAGCGAGAAAAGCCACACCAATAACCGCGCGCCGTGTGATTTCATTTATGAGAAGTCCTACAACACAGAAGGCTAATCTGTGATGACAGAAACTCTCAGAACGGTGGTTGCCTTGGATGGAAGGGGTAGACATGACTGGGAGGATGTGAAGGAACTTTCCGGGGTGGCAGGAATGTTCTCCATTTGGTTGCTCATGTTCTGTGTTCTAAGTGCCTGGTATTTTTTCTTCTTCAATTTCTATTTTCTGTTAGGGAAGAGTTGATTTACAATGCTGTGCTAGTTCCAGGTGTACAGCAAAGTGATCCAGCTATGCACCCACATACATATATCGACTCTTTTTCAGCGTTTTGTGTATTTTTTTAAAACAAAGAAAGTACCATTACCACTTATACATGTGAGTGTCTGTACATTTTGCCTCAATAGGAAAAGAAGATATGGGATTCTTCTTAGTAATAAGCTTGCTGAAGTATTTAGGGGGCAGTTACTGATGTCTGCAGTTTATTTTTAAATGCATCAGTAAAATAAGATGAATGAACAGATAGAGAAGTGATTAGAGAACTATTTGGTAAGATGTGCATAACATTTGGAGAAGGCAATGGCACCCCACTCCAGTGTTCTTGCCTGGAGAATCCCAGGGACGGGCAGCCTGGTGGGCTGCAGTCCATGGGGTCGTACAGAGTTGGACACGACTGAAGCGACTTAGCAGCAGCAGCAGCAGAACATTAGTGGTAGAATCGAGGTTATTGGTAAATGGATAGTAACGTATAATTCCTTTAATTTTATTCTAAACTTGATACTTTAGTAAGAAAATGTTGTCATTTGAATCAACATGGATGAACTAGAGATGATGATACTAAGTGAAGTAAGTCAGACAGAGGAAGATGAGCGTCCCGTGGCGCCGCTTACGTGTGGAATTTACAAGCGATGCAGATGAACTTATTTACCAAACTGAAGCAGTCTCACAGACACAGGAGTGGTTGCCACAGGGCAAGATCAGCAGGCGGCACGAATTAGGAGTTTGGGATTAACAGATACACACTACTGTATATAAAATAAACAACAGTGGCCTACTGTATAGCACAGGGAACTATAGGCAACATCTTGTAATAATCTATAAGGGAAACGAATCTGAAAAAGCATATATATCAGTTCAGTTCAGTCGCTCAGTTGTGTTTGACCCTGCGACCCCATGAATTGCAGCACACCAGGCCTCCCTGTCCATCACCAACTCCCGGAGTTTACTCAAACTCATGCCCATCGAGTCAGTGATGCCATCCAACCATCTCATCCTCTGTCGTCCCCTTCTCCTCCCACCTTCAATCTTTCCCAGCATCAGGGTGTTTTCCAGTGAGTCAGCTCTTTGCATCAGGTGGCCAAAGCATTGGAGTTTCAGCTTCAGCATCAGTCCTTCCAATGAATATTCAGGACTGATTTCCTTTAGGATGGACTGGTTGGACCTCCTTGTAGTGCAAGGGACTCTTAAGGGTCTTCCCCAACATCACAGTTCAAAAGCATATATATATGTGTATATATATGTGTGTGTGTGTGTATATACACACATATACATATACATATGTACATATTAGAATCACTTTGCCGCACACTTGAAACTAGCAGACACAAACACATTGTAAATGAGGATATTTTTAAGGAGAAAGAATGATGTAGAAGAGGAGTGAAGACACCAATGTCTTAGGCACCCGACAGGCAACTCTATGACTGCTTTTGGGTAAAATGTTGCCCCAGCACCGTTCATTGATAATCCAGGTGTGAAAACCACCAAGCATCCTCTGAATGCCTTCCAGGTGCTGGGGCTTCAGTCTGAAGAGGAGAACATAAAATTGCAGTACAAATGGGCCAGGAGTCCCGGCCAGGAGTGGCTTCATGGACGGCAGGTCATGGAAATGAAGCGTCACCGTTTAGCCAAGGGAGGTGTGGCCAGGACACTGCGGCAACAGAGAAGGCGCTGTCACCGAGTGACTTGTGCTTTGAGGGTGAGGTTTGAAGAACAGAGAACAATTAAACTGGATGGGGAAGCGGGCAGGAGGTGATTAGGAAGAAAAAGTCACTCCAGAGGAGGCACAAATCTGGTTAACTAAAAAAAAAAAAAAAAAAAGAAATGAATGTGGCTAGAATGTAGGAAGATTTGGGACAAGTGCTAAGAGATGGAGGGTTGGGAATGACCATATCGTTAAGCACATACAGACAAGCAATGCCATTTTTTTTCAGGGGGACATACATTGATAAATGCTGAGAAAGACCATTTGTAAATGACCTTAACCTTGAAGGTTGCCAGTTATTCATTAGGGCAAATAGATGACTTCTGTCTTTGATAACCAAATAAGGAAATTCGTATATATGGGAGAGAAGGGGGTTTTTTATGTTTTTTCCTTTTTAAATTTTTAAAAATCAAAGTATAGTTGATTACCAAGGTGGTACAGTTTCAAGTGAACAGCAAAGTGATTCAGTTACTCTTTTTTAGATCCTTTCCCCATGTAAGTTACTATAGAATATTGAGTCAAGTTTGCTGCGCTATACAGAGAAGATTGTTTAAAAGCAAAAGCACGTGCCATGTGAACTTGACCTTCATGAATTTCAGAGGAGTGGGTTGGTTGTATCTCAGGCCTAAGGTATCATTTCAATATATGTGTGACAATTCATAGACAGAGAATCGTTTCTTCCAAGAAATATTAATGAGTTGAAGTTGCTTTCCTGAAGTCGTACAGACCCAAACCCTCCCTTAAAGAGGAGCTATTTCTTGCATTACCTTTCAGATTTGCAGAGTAGAGTAACTGGCTGTTTCATTTGAATAAACATTCTGGTAGTGCGCATATGATCAATTTTAAATACATCAGCGTCAAAGAGAAAACACTTAACACTGAGATTATAGGGAAATTTTTCCCTCAGTCCATTCTAGCTATCAATATCAAGGTTCATAAGAAGACAAGCTACGAAATCATGTTTGATTTTCATTTTGTTTTTGTTGGCTTGGGTTCTACGGAAGCACTAAAGTACCAGTAAAGAGGCTTCCGTTTGATAGAATGCCCCATAAACTGGAGGTTACAGTATTTGGGAAACATGAATAAAATCACTACAAATAAGTTTTATGTCGGAGAATTTAAATATCTTTTTTATGTTTCTGAGAAGGCCTGAGGCAATTTTAGACAGGCCTGCTCCCACCGCTGCCACAACGCTTTCCCTTCTTTAATGCAAGAAGGGAAACCATTCTGAAAAATATACGAGCAGATATGATTTCCTGCATATTTAAGAGAGAGTTGCTCAATCCATCAAGCTCTTCTCCCTCAGAGAATCTGCCGGCAGGGGCAGCCCGTGTCTTTGGTTTTTGTCTTTTGAGAAGCCAGCCCGGTATTGTGAATGGGCACATTTTCTGAGCTGTCTCTCCAGAAGGAAGACCGCCCGTTGCTTTGGGGTAGTGGTTTTCTCCCCTGCACGTTTCCTCGCCCTGGCCCTGCCCCTAGCCCACACTCTTGCCCTCACTCGACGGCTGACCTCAAAATGCAGAGGTCCCCACCTCCGGGATCCAACGCTTGATGGTCTGACGTGGAGCTGATGTAATACCAACAGAAATAAAGTGCACAATAAATGTAATGCACTTGAGTCACCCTGAACCACCCTCCCACCCCGGTCCATGGAAAAACTGTCTTCCATGAAGCTGGTTCTTGGTGAAAAAGGTTGGGGTCCACAGTCGAAACTGCAGTAACCTCATCAGGGCAGAAGGGTGTGATTGTCGTCTTTCTCCAAACACTCTTCCCTTCTCTCTGTGAGGCTTTGTCATCTCTATGTCACGTGGAATTCTACCATGGAAGTGAGCAGACGGTGGCCCCTTGTCACTTCCCTTTCTCCCACTCCACCTAGATAAGTACAACCTTTCATCCAGAAGTCAAACCTCGAAGATTTGACCTCAAAGATTCCAAAACAGCTCAGTTCAGTTCAGTTCAGTCGCTCAGTCGTGTCTGACTCTTTGCGACCCTATGAATCACAGCACGCCAGGCCTCCCTGTCCATCACCAACTCCCGGAGTTCACTCAGACTCAGGTCCATTGAGTCAGTGATGCCATCCAGCCGTCTCATCCTCTGTCAGCTCAAGGGTGGGGCATTTTCATGCCCTGATGCCATTCTCTTTGTTACTACCTGAAAATCTGAAATGAACACCATATCCTTCCTAAAATGTGAAATTGAGAACTTGAACACTGATATCCACGTGCGATCTCAACATTAAAATGTCTGCCTAAGAACTGCAAGAGAGACCTGGACTATCTTGTCAAGTCAGAAAGCAAGAGAGTGGGGAAAAAGAGAATCGGTGTATGTTAGAAGGTCACAGGGACCGACTGGAAAGATCTCCCAGAGATCAAACCAGAAACGATTGAGAAATAAAGTAGATACTGATAGCATTTGATTATCATTGAAAGTATAAAATCGAATTCACGGTTCCACACCAACACAGTGAAGTGAACAAGGACAAAGGACTGAATAAATAAATGAAGAAGAACGGGAAACTGTTCCCTAATGGAAGAATTCCAACAAACAAGGAAGAAATGAGGCAGATAGAAAACCGCCACCAGAGTACTAGAATGATATTCACTGCAGGCAAGATTCCCTGATGAATAACAAAATGAGTGAGCAGGGTATTGGCACAGTGCTAATGTTCTCTCTCCTCAAATAATTTTTAATTACAAAGGGAAAAATATCACCTTTTCAGTAGAGTAACATGGAATTAACACATCACTATGTGGTCACCATGGTTACTTACTTAATGATGAGACTTGCCAATATCATGTGGTTGTAATATGACATACACAGTAATCAGATCACAATCATGGCGCATCACCCATGTGACCTATTGCCCCCAAAACTATAACCTCAGTCTAATCATGAAAAAAATCCGACAAACTCAAATTCAGCAGCATTCTACACACACACACACGCGCGTGACCATTACTCTTTAGAAGTGCCAAGTTCATGAAAGAAAAACAAGGCAAAGTCTGAGAACTGTCACAGATTGGAGAAGACTATGGAAACAGAACCACTAAAACGCACTGCAGAATCCTGGGTAACAAGAAAAACATTAGTGGGAAAGCTGCTCAAAGTGAACAAAGTGCCCAGTTTAGTAAGTAACACATCAAAGTTAGTCTTTTAGTCTTGACAATTACACCATGACCATGGGGGGCATTGATCAGGGAAGTGCACAGGAACTCAGCACTGTCTTTGAAATTTTCCTGTAAATTTACAACTATTTCAAAACTAAACGTTGTTTTTGTTTGTTTGTTTGTGTTTTAATTTCAAAGCTCTGCCTAAGATCAGGGTGCTGTTTTGTTAAGATCCATGTGACATGGGTGAGTCATGTTGCTGCTGCTGCTGCTAAGTCGCTTCAGTTGTGTCCGACTCTGTGCGACCCCAGAGACAATAGCCCACCAGGCTCCCCTGTTCTTGGGATTCTCCAGGCAAGAACACTGGAGTGGGTTGCCATTTCCTTCTCCAGTGCATGAAAGTGAAAAGTGAAAGTGAAGTTGCTCAGTCGTGTCCAACTCTTCACAACCCCATGGACTGCAGCCCACCAGCCTCCTCCGTCCATGGGATTTTCCAGGCAGGAATACTGGAGTTGGGTGCTATCGCCTTCTCCAATGGGTGAGTCATAATGAGCTTAAAATTAGCCATATCAGCTAGGTGTTTGTTGTATGAACCAGGATCTGATTCTTTATTTATATGATTGATTTTTTTTAACCTTAAGTGCAAAAACTTTATTAATCCTTATTTTTTAAAAAATCACTATTGGTTTAATCTACTATTTCACTAAAAAAAGCTCTTAAAAAACTGCTAAGTCTTTCGTACCATGCACCCCATGGTCATTGCAGCTTTATTCGCAATAGCCGAGATATGAAAACAACCCAAATTTCCATGAACAGGTGAAGAGACTAAGAAAATGTGATATGTACACCCAACGGAATAGTATTCAGCCTTCAAAGAGAAAGAAATCCTGCCGTTACAGCAACACAGATGAACTCAGAGCGCGTTATACTCAGTGAAACAAGCCGGTCACTGAAGACAGGGACTACCTGATTCCACTTGTGTGAGAAATCCAAAATAATGAAACAGAGAAGCCGAGAGTAGAAGGGTGGTTTCCAGGGGCTGGAGAGAGGTGGAAATGCGGGTTTGCTTTTCAACGGGTAGGAAGATTCTACTGTGCAACACAAATACTTTCCAGAGATGTGTTTTACAATGCAGTGCGTATAGTTAACAATGAAACGTAGAGCATGTTTATGTTAAGAGAACAGAGTTCATATCGAACGGTCTCAAAGAAGGGAAAAAGCAACACAGGACATGTGGAAACGCTTGGTGGTGATGGATGCGTGTGGCCCTGGCCTGGGGTGCGCCTATGTCCATCCTCATCCACATGCGTATGTTAAAAGTGTGCATTTTTCTGTATATTGGTGTTTTTAAACTTCTCATTTTATATTGGAGTATAGCCAATTAACAATGCTATGGTAGCTTCAGGGGGACAGCATAGGGACTTAGCTATACATATGCACGTATTCATTCTCCCCCAAAGTCCCCTTCCATCCAGGCTGCCATGGAACATTGAGCAGAGTTCCTAGTGCTGTGCAGTAGGCTCTTGTTGGCTATCTATTTTAAATACAGCAGCGTGTACATGTCATCAATTTTTACTTCAATAAAGCGAAACCAACACCAAACCACATGTGATTAAAGGGATGTTATGTATACATTTGCTTTCAAACCACTTCTGTAAAATACTGAGGCAGAACTGAGCCCCGCACCAAGTGTAGAAACATGTCATGGTTGAGCTTCATTCAAATTGAAGTTGATTTATTGAATCAAGATTCCCCATTTTTCTATCAACACTACTAGATAAAATCCACTTCGCTACATTTTACTCACATTTATAACATTAGGAACTTTCCCCTTCAGCCACAATGTATTTGAATTTTAACAGCATTTTGAGAGAACATGAGCTTCACTAACAATCCCAGGTGTGCCTCATAGCTAAAAACGCAGTCTTCAGCAAATGACTTCGTCTGACCTCCATTTTGTCTATCTGGCTCCCCATTCAAACCAGGCCTCCTCCCAGCCTGGCCCATACCCGGGCACAACCTGTGCCTCAGGTTCCAGGGCTCCTCTGACAGCTCCTGCTTCCTTCTCCCTGGTGCAGGCCCTTGCCCTCCCCCCCTTTCAAAGGGCCGTGTCTCTGGCATCCCCGAGGCCCTCTGTGCGAAGCCTCTGCCTCTATCTGAACTAAATAAACACGCAGACACAAAGCTCAGCCTCCCTGCACAGCAATTCATGCAGGTGACTGTCTACAAGGGCCATCTGCCAATGACTTTGCAACTTACCTGCCTCTGACACAGGCTTAGGACGCTTGGGCTTCCCCGGGTGTCCAGGCAGGATCTGTGGCTCTATTCTTTACCCATGAGGCCCATACAATGTTATCACTGGAAGGTCCAGCTCGGCCCAAATTCTAGATCAGCCCTGGCAACCAAGAAAAGTAGGGAGGGCCTCCAGAGCTTCATTCCCACCAGAAAATAAAACATCAAGTTGATGTTGCTGCTTTTGGAGGCTCTGACGAATCCTGCATGCCTCTGGAAGCCACTCGTCTCCATAAGCTACGTGATGGGATGTGTCCTGCTTCCAGGGGAGCCCCTGCACCCACTCATCCCCACCCCTCACTGAGAGCAGAATCCAGGATGTAGACCCTGGACTCTGAAACCCTCTCAACTCTTGCCTGTCTCTCTCCCAGGGGCACTCACCTGGGTCCTCAGTCAGTGTTTCCAGCTCCCAGAGACTAGGACTCAAAGCCGGAGGCCACAGGAGCTCCCTGGTCCTCATGCAGGAAGACCCCCCCCCCCACTCCCACATCTCACTGTCCACTCTTGCATTTATACTGCAAGAAGACTCCCCAGTCCCCGCCTCTCCCACAGTCCCACATTCACAGGCCTTGATCTGAAAATGACCCCCCGGGAAGCCCCGAGGTGCATCCTGGGAGAGCCTCTCACTTCGCACCCCCTCTTGCTGGGTCTCACTCTGAGTGACAGCAAACCTTTCAAGGCGGTGGAGGGTGGGCTGGTGGGTGAGGGGGGAGGGTGCTTTAGGGGGTCGTTGGTCACTTGTGAGTCTGTGAGCCTTGCCTCCTCCCACCGCCCTGGCCACACCTCCCACTCCACTCCAGTTTTCTCTACTTGTTACAGCACTGGGGCTCTGGTAAACATGCAGATGGCTAAAGACTGATCTACCTGGGCCTAGAATACAGTAGTTGCTTAATTAATGCTCATGGAGAGCTGTCCATGCAACGATTAGAAATCAGTACTTAAAGAACTAAGTCCAACTCTTTGCAACCCCATGGACTGTAGCCCACCAGGCTCCTCTGTCCATGGGATTCTCCAGGCCAGAACACTGGAGTGGGTTGCCATTCCCTTTTCCAGGGGATCTTCCCCACCCAGGGATTGAACCCGGGTCTCCTGCACTGCAGGCAGATTCTTTAGTATATGAGCCACCAGGGTAGCTCAAGTCTAAAAACTGTTCTGGGGATTAGAAACTCCAGTTCAGTTTGGCTCAGTCATGTCTGACTCTTTGCAACCCCATGGGCTGCAGCATGCCAGGCTTCCCTGTCTATCACTAACTCTTGGAGCTTACTCAAACTCATGTCCATTGACTTAGTGATGCCATCCAACCAGTATATTGGGCACTTATCAACTTGGGGAGTCCATCTTTCATCCTTTTGCCTTTTCATACTGTTCATGGAGTTCTCAAGGCAAGAATATTGAAGTGGTTTGCCATTCCCTTCTCCAGTGGACCACATTTTGTCAGAACTTTCCACTATGACCCATCCATCTTGGGTGGCCCTACACAGCATGGTTCACAGTTTCATTGAATTAAACAAGGCTGTGGTCAGTATGATCACATTGGCTAGTTTTCTTTGGTTGTGGTTTTCATTCTCTCTGTCCTCTGATGGAGAAGGATAAGAGGCTTATGGATGCTTCCTGATGGGAGAGACTGATTGAGGGAGAAACTGGGTCGGAAATTCCAAGAGCTTTGTTAATTCCAAATCCTACTAACATAGGGAATAGAAGGAAAAGTAAAAGGGGGGGGGCATAAGGTGAAGAGGAGTGGTTACTCACCAGCTGCTTTCTGTCTCACACTCTAGCTTGGGGGGCTCTATTTTGGGGGGCTCCAAAATCATGTGATTGCAGCTATGAAATTAAAAGACGCTTACGCCTTGGAAGGAAAGTTATGACCAAACTAGATAGCATATTAAAAAGCAAAGACATTACTTTGCCAACAAAGGTCCATCTAGTCAAGGCTTTAGTTTTTCCAGTGGTCATGTATGGATGTGAGAGTTGGACTGTGAAGAAAGCTGAGCGCCGAAGAATTGATGCTTTTGAACTGTGGTGTTGGAGAAGATTCTCGAGAGTCCCTTGGACTGCAAGGAGATCCAACTGGTCCATTCTAAAGGAGATCAGTCCTGGGTGTTCATTGGAAGGACTAGTGCCAAAGCTGAAACTCCAATACGTTGTCCACCTCATGCAGAGTTGACTCACTGGAAAAGACTCTGATGCTGGGAGGGATTGGGGGCAGGAGGAGAAGGGGACCACCGAGGATGAGATGGCTGAATGGCATCACTGACTCGATGGACATGAGTTTGAGGAAACTCCGGGAGTTGGTGATGGACAGGGAGGCCCGGCATTCTGTGATTCATGGGGTCGCCAAAAGGTGGACACGACTGAACGACTGAACTGAAGATGGAATTCATTGAAAGGAAGGTGCTAATGGGTGGTTTCTGGTACACTCTCTTCCTGGAAAACTGCTGCATTTCCTGGTGACTTTTGTGCTTCTCACCCAGGGAGGGGCTAATGTCCATTTTAGTCACCGACAGAGGCTTACCCTTCATTTTCCACTCCCAAGAGTGGCAAGTCGTGATAGCAGAAGAGGCCCAGGGGAGAGCTGTGGGCCCGAGCCACCGGCAGGGAGGGTGACCAGCCGGGTTGGGCTCCCTTAAATTCAGCCTCATCGATAGTTTGTCGGGTGGCCCACGTTTCATGTACTGGTGACACTGTTGCGCTTCCAATAGCTTCTCAGGAAGCCAGACATCTACAAGGCGGTTGGTCAGTGCAGGGGAAGACTTCTAAGAACATCCTGAGGACAGTTCTGAGAGCAAGTCTGAATGTTTCACAGGTGAACAGAAGGGAGACCCAGAGAGCACCATGCGGTCCCACAGCAGTTGGAATCCTGGCTGGTGGTGCCCCTCCCACCTACTGCTGGGATCATGTCCCCCGGGGGGTGGTTTGGACTGACCCTGCCCTGGATGCCTGGAACCTGCAGTTGGAATCCTGGCTGGTGGTGCCCCTCCCACCTACTGCTGGGATCGTGTCCCCCGGGGGGTGGTTTGGACCAACCCTGCCCTGGATGCCTGGAACCTGCTGTCTAGGCGGGAAAACGCCCCTTGATATGCAGATGGCACACAGGGACTCAGTACCAGCCGCCGTGGGAAAGCAAGTCGGAAAAACAGATGACAACAAACTGTCGCGTTTGCGGTGTTCAAAGCCCCCTTAGTAAACAGAAAGAGAAAGAGGAATTGTGACCGGGAGCTACCTGGACAGTGAGGAAATCCACCCGCTCCTTCCTCAGAAAGCCCCACCCATCGCCCCGCCCCCCTGCAGGACTCGCTGGCCTGGTTTCCCACCAGGAACCCCGTGAGTTCTAGACTCACCTGGAGAACCAATAAGGCCCCAGGACAGTTCATGGCAAATAGATTTTGGGGGCTCCAAAATCACTGCAGATGGTGACTGCAGCCATGAAATAAAAAGACCCTTGCTCCTTGGAAGAAAAGCTATGACCAACCTGCTGCTGCTGCTGCTAAGTCGCTTCAGTCGTGTCCGACTCTGTGCGACCCCACAGATGGCAGCCCACCAGGCTCCTCCGTCCCTGAGATTCTCCAGGCAAGAACACTGGAGTGGGTTGCCATTTCCTTCTCCAATGCATGAAAGTGGAAAGTGAAAAGTGAAAGTGAAGTCGCTCAGTCGTCCGACTTAGCAACACCATGGACTGCCAGCCTACCAGGCTCCTCTGTCCATGGGATTTTCCAGGCAAGAGTACTGGAGTGGGTTGCCATTGCCTGACCAACCTAGACAGCATATTAAAAAGCAGAGACATTAGCTTGCCAACAAAGGTCCGCCTCGTCAAAGCTATGGTTTTTCCAGGAGTCATGTATGGATGTGAGAGTTGAACCATAAAGAAAGCTGAGCACCGAAGAATTGATGCTTTTGAACTGTGGTGTTGGAGAAGACTCTTGGGAGTCCCTTGGACTGCAAGGAGATCCAACCAGTCCATCCTAAAGGAAATCAATCCTAAACATTCATTGGAAAGACTGATGCTGGAGCTGAAATTCCAATATTTTGGCCACCTGATGGGAAGAACTGACTCATTGGAAAAGACCCTGATGCTGGCAAAGATTGAAGGTGGGAGGAGAAGGGGACAACAGAAGATGAGATGGTTGGATGGCATAATCGACTCAATGGACATGAGTTTGAGTAAGCTGCGGAAGTTGGTGATGGACAGGGAGGCCTGGCGTGCTGCGGTCCATGGGGCCACAGAGTCAGATGCTACTGCGTGACTGAGCTGAACTGAACTGACAGTTCCTGAGGGATTGTGGCCTGATGTACTTATCTCTCCTGCCAGCCTACTCTCCTTTTCTTATTTTTAATTTTAATTCAGTGGTTTCCATGGTTTAGGTCAGTGGCTGTCAAACACTGGCTGTATCAGAATCACCTGGAAGGCTCCTTTCCCTCGGATTTCCTGGTTCCACCTCCAGAATTTCTGATTCTGGAATGAAGTCCAAAAATGTGCCCGTTTCTAACAAGTACAAAAATTTGCGTAGAATTTATGCTAATGCTGTGGGTCCAGGTGCCACACTTTTTAAAGACACTGGTTTAAGTCTTCAGAGTCATACATGCTGGCAAAGAACACGGTGTGTGGTTATTTGAAGGGGAGACAGGCAGATTTGAGAATGGATGTGACCAGGCAATAAAACAGCCCAGCACTCCCTCACTTGCTGGGGCTTCACTGCTGTTTTCATACCGTGTGCTGGGCAGTGGGCCAGAAGCAACGTCTGGCTCTCTCATAAAGAACATCCAAACGGAAAGCAGAGGTCCCTGCTCAGCCATTGCCCTGCTCTCTATTGGCTGAGGGAGTTGCCCCTGCCCGCTGTGGACCTGGCTTCTGCGGGCAGCACCCCAATACTCGCCTCCCCTCAAGGGTCAGGGTTCATACTCAGAACCAGTGGCGACTTTCCCCTTTAGACAGTGGTGACAGCTAAGGATCAAAGCAAGTCAGGAGGCTGACTTAACAACACTGCCATTGCTCCCATCGTCCTGCGAGAAAGTGCCCCAATAGGGGATGCCTGTGCAAATTACAACAGAGACCGTGACACGCAGGACCAAAGGGCAAGATGAAATGCAGGCTGTCGGGGAACAGGGTGGTGCCCCTTCACCCCGTTCTCACCTGTAGTTTAAACATGTGGGATTTGATGAGACTAGGAGCTACCCAGTGTGTTACAGGGTTTGGGATGCTTGGGGAGAGTGCTCACCTATCTATCTTTCACATGGACTTGTTGCTTTGAACCAACAGTCCTGGGTCACTGGGGGCCTCATTGAGATTAGAATGACTTATTAAAATCCACTTTTTTTTTTTTTTTTGCTTTTTTTCACCTCAGTTTGGAAAATTCATTCTTAAATGACAACTACCCTCTAGCTGTTCTTTACAGCAAGGGGTGTGCCTGTGTGCTAAGTTGCTTCAGTCGCGTCTGACTCTTTGCGACCCCATGGACTGCAGCCCGCCAGGCTCCTCTGTCTATAGGATTCTCCAGGCAAGAACGCTGGAGTGGGTGGCCATGCCCTCCTCCTGGGGATCTTCCTGACCCAGGGATCGAACCTGCATCTCTTGTGTCTCCTGCATTGGCAGGAGAGCTGCTTACCACTAGTGCCCCCTGGGAAGCCCATAGCAAGATGGAGCGGTGTCAACATGGTGTCTCTGCAGTGATTGCTGGGGGGACTGAGGGCAAGGAGCTCAGCACAGATGGGGCGTCTCAGCCTTTAGGTCTCATGATGGCATTGGCGATTTGGAGGGCATCCTGATCAAACACATTTCCCCAAATAAATTTGAATTTCAAAAAACAGCAAACATCTTGTTTGTTGCATGGTTTAATATTGCATGAGCCATACTTAATACAAAGACATGCTCTGTTTTTCTGAAGCTCAATTTTAACTGGGCATCCTGTACTTCTATTTGCTAAATCTGACAATCCTACCTTTGTGAGAATCCATATTTCATAGCTCAATGAGCTGGTTTTGCTGTATTCATTGATTTTCAAGGGCTTCCCAGGTAGCTCAGACAATAAGGAAACGGCCTGCAATGCAGGAGACCCAGATTTGATCCTTGGATTGGAAAGATCCCCTGAAGAAGGGAATGGCTCCCCATTCCAGTATACTTGGCTGGAGAATTCCATGGACAAAGTATCCCTTCCATTACTCAATGCAAAAAAAAAAAAAAGAATTGAATTTTAAGAGGTCATGCAAAAGCATACTTTTTTAAGTGTGTCACAGATGGAAACATTGTGCAATTCTTTTATCCTTATAGAATTTGTTGAGGGGCAATGTGTCTCATATTTTTAGTTTTTCTTCCTTTAAGTACACATTTCATGCTCTTGCTTGTCCCTCTGTCTCTATAATTTTTTGCAAAATTTCTACACCCCTTGGAATTAGCCTGTCTTTTAACTTATTCATTCATTCAGTGTGATTCAATGAGTGTGCTAATACCAGCATCAACCTAACAGGTAAAACTCTGAGTGGACATAACATTCTAGTGGGGAGAGACAGACTGCAGAGAGGAATAGATCAGGTAGGGTAAATACTGTCGAGAAAAACAAAGTTGGGGCCTTCTCTGGTGGTCCAATGGTTAAGATTTTGCCTTCCAAGGCAGAGGGTGAGCGTTCAATCCCTGCTCAAGGAGCAAGGATCCCACATGCCTCGCGGCCAAAAAACCAAAATATAAAACAGAAGCAATATTTTAACAAACTTAATAAAGATTGAAGTGGTCTACAAAAAAAGTCTTTAAAATCAACAAAGTTGGGTAAAGTGCTGGGTGATGCGGGAGTGTTCTTGGAGTTGATGTTTAGGTATAGTGATTAGGGGAAGATCTCAATAAGAGAATATCTAAGTGACCCAAGAGCTTCCAGGGACTTCCCAGGAGGTGCCAGTGGTAAAGAAGCCACCTGCCAGTGCAGGAGTCATAAGAGATGTGGGCTCCATCCTGGGTCAGGAAGATTTCCTGGAGGAAGGCACAGCAACCCACTTCCGTATTCTTGCCTGGAGAATCCCATGGATTCTGGCAGGCTAGTCCATAGGGTCACACAGAGTCGGACACGACTGAAGCAACTTAGCAGGCAGGCAAGCAAGGTCTTCTCTGGTGGCTCAGGCAGTAAAGAATCTACCTGCAATGGGGGAGACCCAGGCTTGATCCCTGGGTGGGGAAGAGCCTCTGGAGAAGGAAAGGGCAACCCACTCCAGTATTCTTGCCTGGAGAATCCCAAGGACAGAGGAGTCTGGCAGGCTACAGTCCATGGGCTCGCAAAGAGTTGGACACGCCTGAGCAACTAACACTTCAAAGGAAGTAAGGGAGTGAGTAATGAGAACTGAGGACATGGCGCTGTAGGCAGAGGGAACAGCAGAGCGGGGTCCTCAGACAGGAAAGTGATCAGTCTGAGAAACAGAAGCCCAGTGTGACCGGAGCACAGCGTTGACCACGAGGATGGGAGGAAATGAAACCGGTTAACGGTGAAGGGAGAACGGAGTCTCAGCAGAGGACCCAGCGTCTTACAGACTGTCCTGAGGGCTTGGGCTTTCGCTCTGAGCCAGATGGAAAGCTGTTTGTGGTTTTGTAAACATATGGCTGAGTCGCTATGTTGTGCAGGGCAGGGAGTGTTAATTGTTCAGAAATTAACAGCATTGTAAAGCAACCATACTCTAATAAAATTAAAAAAAAAAACCACACACAGGGAAGCATGAGTTTAACCTTTTATGCTTTGGATGTGAATGCATTTTGAGCATTGGGAGCACTGTACAAGTGTCCTGGGCCAGACACGAGCACACACCACAAGAGGAATCCCATCCATCTCTTCACGAGGCTTCAGAGCAACAACCAGGCTAAACCTCAGGAGAGCTGAGGTCTGCGTCTGATGAAAGAAAAAGACTATACACTTAGGCAATGCAAATTTTAATAGGTATAAATCAGCACGTGGTTCCTTCTGAGATCTCACTCCCTGCCCTGCTGATGGTCAGCCTCTCCCTCTCTGCTCACACAGCGGTCCCTTTTCTAAGGACAACTGTTAGGTTGGACCAGGGCCCATGCTAAAGACCCCAGCTCCAAGGAGTCACATTCTGGGGTCCGAGGGGATCAGGACTCCAACATACAAACTTGTGTGTGTTGTTGTTCAGTCACTAAATTGTGTTGGACTCTTTGTGACCCCATGCACTGCAGCACACCAGGCTTTCCTGTCCCTCACTGTCTCCCAGAGTTTGCTCAGACTCGTGTGCATTGAGTCAGTGATGCCATCCAACCATCCTATCCTCTGAATTTGTGTGTGAGAAGGCATAGTTCTGCCTCTAACATAAGTTGACTTGTTTGCCATTGAAAGTGGAAGTGTTAGTCACTCAGCCGCGTCTGACTCTTTTCAACTCCGAGGACTGGGGCCCATCAAGCTCCTCTGTCCTTGGGATTCTCCAGGCAAGAATGCTGGAGTGGGTAGCCTTTCCCTTCTCCAGGGGATCTTCCCGACCCAGGGATTGAACTCGGGTCTCCTGCATTGCTGGCAGATTTTTTACCGTCTGAGCCACCTGGTTTGTCATTGGGTTTTAGTAAATACTAACCAAATTAATTTTTTTTAATATATGGGAGAAATTAATTTTTTAAAACTTTACAATATATTGTTATTATGTCAGGACAGAATAGACTCAGTATTTCACACCTTCATGGCCTGCCAGGGTTTTGTGATTCATGAGAATTGAGGAAAAGATGAGAGTTGTATTCTCTAGGCCAGCTTCTGTGAGCCACAGAGAAAGGAGCTGCCCAATGTCTCTGGAGTAGAGAAATTGTTCTAGGTCTTGGATTAAGGAGCAGCTCCTTGTGAAAAGGCCACTTAAGGAGACTCAAGGTGACGGACAGGACAGGCCTCTTTCAGGACATCCCCTGATGCTGGCGGATTCCTTGTCCACACTCTCCCAGTTTCTGCGCTATCAACTTCAAGGCTATAAGTGGCGGCCATCACCCTTGCATCCATCCTCCATGCTTATAAGAACTTTGTAGGCTTCAGTTATTAAATCACAAACACCAACTAAAATGTTAAGTGTTTGTCACAAGATTAGCCAGTGTTTCAATAAGGCTGGCACACGTCACAGCGTTTCGTCCATTTGTCCCATGTTTGGAGCTGAGCTGCCTCCCCTGAGAATTTTTCCATCCCTGGACTGTAAGTAGCAGGGTGGTACCATAACCATTGGGCAGGGAAACCAGGCTGAGGTGGACCTGAAGCAGATTTTCCAAGGACAGCGCGGCCCGAGAGTCTGCCAGCTCCCTGCCTGGGCGCTCAGCACCTACTGACATGATGGTGCCTTGTCACGAGGACTGGCCATTCGGAGGAACTAAAACAGCATAGCACGGAAGATTCCAAAGGCCTCCAGGTCGTAAGTCTTCCGTCCTCCGGTGGCTGCAGTTAAAGCTTGAAACGGGAAGCATTATTTCCCTCAATGGTAAATTCAATTTTCAAAAACAGTACTCAGTGGCTATTTAAAGGGAATTCCACCATATGCTCACTCTGTGTAAGTTCAAACGTCATTAGCTATTAATTGATCCCTTGACTGGGCCTACGGCTGGGAGCTCCCTGGAAAATTCAGATAATTTCTGACTCTGACAGAATGAACTTTGTTAAAAAGTTACAAAACTAGTGTCGCAAGCTAGTGTTCCTATTTTATATGTTTAAGATGCAAATTCAGGGTGGAGGGAATTAATGCCCTTTCCTATATTTTTTAACAAGAATAAATAAATCTTTGGGGCCTTCCCTGGTGGCTGAGATGGTAAAGAGTCTGCCTGCAATGCAGGAGACCCAGGTTTGATCCCTGGGTGGGGAAGATCCCCTGGAGAAGAGAACGGCAACCCGCTCCAGTATTCTTGCCTGGAGAATCCCATGGGCAGAGGAGCCTGGCGGGCTATAGTCTATGGTGTTGCAAAGAGTCAGACATGACTGAGTGAATTATACTACACACTAGAATAAATCTCTTAATTTAAATACATGTACATAAACATAGTGTATTTAAATTAAGACATGGGCAGGTTTCGTCAGCATCAGCTAGATGGAGATATATTGCTAATGTTCACCAATTGATGACCAATAGCTATGCACTTGAAATCTGCTATGTACTTTCCACTATTCTGGGCACTTCTGAGGACATAATAAGAATGCATAAAATTCTTGATCAGGAAGATTTAAAATCTAGTTCAGCAGGACACACACAAACACAGTTGCACAAAGGTACACACAGAAATAGACACACCCAGACATTCACAGTTCAGTTCAGTTCAGTTCAGTTGCTCAGTTGTGTCCGACTCTTTGTGACCCCATGAATCGCAGCAC
>SJYA01000581.1:297578-333636 GCA_006410615.1 Neotragus moschatus | reverse complement strand
ATGATAATCTCAATAGATGCAGAAAAAGCCTTTGATAAAATTCAGCACCCATTTATGATTAAAACTCTTAAAAAAATGGGCATAGAAGAAACCTACCTCAACATAGTAAATGCCATATATGATAAGCCTACAGCAAACATCATTCTCAATGATGAAAAACTGAAAGCATTGCCCCTAAGATCAGAAACAAAACAAGAGTGTCCACTTTCACCACTATTATTCAACAGAGTTCTGGAGTCCTAGCTATAGCAATCAGAGAAGAAAAAGAAATCAAAGGAATCCAGGTCGGAAAAGAAGAAGTAAGACTCTCACTGTTTGCAGATGACATGATACTGTACATAGAAAAACCCTAAAGATAGTATCAGAAAATTACTAGAGCTAATCAGCCTCCTAATTAAGGAAAGTTTCAGAATACAAAATCAATACACAGAAATCACTTGCATTTCGATATACTAACAATGAAAAATTAGAAAGAGAAATTAAGGAATCAATGCCGTTCACCATTCCAACAAAAAGAATTAAATATCTAGGAATAAATCTACCTAAGGAGACAAAGAACTGTACAGAGAAAAGTATAAAACATTAATGAAAGAAATCAAAGATGACATAAATAGATGGAGAGATATTCCATGTTCCTGGGTAGGAAGAATCAATATTGTGAAAATGACTATAGTACCAAATGCAATCTACAGATTTAATGCAATCCCTATCAAATTACCAATGGCATTTTTCACAGAACTAGAACAAAACATTTCACAATTCATATGGAAACACAAAAGACCCCAAATAGCCAAAGCAGTCTTGAGAAAGAAAAATGGAGCTGGAGGAATTAACCTTCCTGACTTCAGATTATACTACAAAGCTATAGTCATCAAGACAGCATGGTACTGGCACAAAAACAGAAATATAGACCAATGAAACAAGATAGAAAGCCCATAAATAAACCCATGTACCTATGGGTACCTTATATTTTACAAAGGAGGCAAGAATATACAATGGGGCAAAGACAGCCTCTTCAATAAATGGTGCTGGGAAAACTGGACAGCTACTTGTAAAAGAATGAAATTAGAACACTTCCTAACACCATACACAAAGATAAATTCAAAATGGATTAAAGACCTAAATGTAAGACCAGAAACATAAAACTCTTAGAGGAAAACATAGGCAGAACACTCGATGATATACGTTAAAGCAAGATCCTCTTTGACCAGCCTCCTAGAGTAATGGAAATAAAAACAAAATAAATGAGTGGGACCTGATTAAACTTCAGGCTTTTGCACAGCAAAGGAAACTATAAGCAAGGTGAAAAGACAACCNAGAACACTCGATGACATAAATCAAAGCAAGATCCTCTATGACCCACCTCCTAGAGTAAAGGAAATAAAAACCAAAGTAAACAAGTGGGACCTAATTAAACTTAAAAGCTTTTGCACAGCAAAGGAAACTATAATCAAGGTAAAAAGACAACCTTCAGAATGGAAGAAAATGATAGCAAATGAAACAACTGATAAAGGATTAATTTCCAAAATATACAAGCAGCTTATACAACTCAGTGCCAGAGAAACAAACAACCCAATCAAAAAGTGGGAAAAAGACTTAAACAGATATTTCTCCAAAGACATACAGATGGCTAACAAACACATGAAAAGATGCTCAACATTGCTCATTATTAGAGAAATGCAAATCAAAACTACAAAGAGATATCACCTTACACCAGTCAGAATGGCCATCATCAAAAACTCTAGAAACAATAAATGCTGGAAAGGGTGTGGAGAAAAGGGAACACTCTTGCACTGTTGGTGGGAATGTAAATTGATACAGCCACTATGAAAGACGGTATGGATATTCCTTTAAAAACAAGGAATAAAACCAACACATGATCCAGCAATCCCACTCCTAGGCATATACCCTGGGGAAATAAAAATTGAAAAAGACACATGTATCCCACTGTTCACGCCAGCATTATTTACAATAGCTAGAACATGGAAGCAACTTAGGTGTCCATCAACAGATGAATGGATAAAGAAGTTGTGGAACATATACACAATGGAATATTACTCAGCCATAAAAAGGAACACATTTGAGTCAGTTCTGATGAGGTGGATGAACCTAGAATCTATTATACAGAGTGAAGTAAGTCAGAAATAAAAAGATAAATATCGTATTCTAACGTACATATAAGGAATCTAGAAAAAATGGTACTGAAGAATTTATTACAGGGCAGCAACAGAGAAACAGAGAATAGACTTATGGACATGGGGTGAGGGGAGGAGAGNGATGAATGGATAAAGAAGTTGTGGTACACATGCACAATGGAATATTACTCAGCCATAAAAAGGAACACATTTGAGTCAGTTCTAATGAGGTGGATAAACTTAGAACATATTGTACAGAGTGAGTCAGAAAGAGAAAGATAAATAACATATTCTAATGCATATATATGGAATCTAGAAAGATGGTGCTGAAGAATTTATTTACAGGGCAACAATGGAGAAACAGACATAGAGAGTAGACATATGGACATGGGGAGAGGGGAGGAGAGGGTGAGATGTATGGAAAGAGTAACATGGAAGTTTACATTACCACATGTAAAATAGATAGCCAGTTGGAATTTGCTGTATGGCTTAGGAAATTCAAACAAGGGCTCTGTATCAACCTAGAGGGGTGATATGGGGAGGGAGATGGGAGGGAGTTTCAAAAAGGAGGGGATTAATGTATACCTATGGCTGATTCATGTTGAGGTTTGACATAAAACAGAAAAATTCTATAAAGCAATTATCCTTCAATAAAAAATAAATGTTTTTTAAAAAAAACGGATATATGTATATATATAGCTAATTCCCTTTGCTGTACACTAAAAACTAACACAGCATTATAAAGCAACTATACTCCAATAAAAATGAATTTTTTAAAAAAGAGCCAGAAATGAGAAAGACATCATGCCAAGATGTCATTGTGTGTGTAGGCTCTTTTTTAAATTAATTTTTATAGGAGTATAACTATTTATGATGTTGTGTTAGTTTCTGTTGTAAAACAAAATGAATCAGTTTCATACATATCCACTCTTTTTGAGATTCTTTTTTCTATATAGTTCATTACAAACTACTGAGTTCCCTGTGTTATACAGTAGGTCCTTATTAGTTATATTTTATATATAGTAGCATGTATATGTTAATCCCAATCTCCCAATTTACTCCACCCTCCTTATCCTCTTTTAACTATAAGTTTGTTTTCTATGTCTGCGAGTCTATTTCTTTTTTTTGTAAATAAGTCCATTTGTACCATTTTTTTTTAGATTTCACATATAAGTGATAGCATATATTTGTCTTTCTCTATCTAACTTACTTTACTCAGTATGACCATTTCACTCACCAAGACAGTCTCTAGGTGTGCTCTTTGTCACTGCGTTAATTCTTTGTCATTGGGTGTGCTCTTTGTCACTCTCTCTCTTCTCCATCTACCCCAGGTCTAGAAAATAGTCATGATGAAGCTAAGTGAACTCTTGATGGGAATAAACTGCCTAAACACTATTTATAAGGGCCTGAAATAAATGAAGCAAACATTCTGTCATTTTCAATTGATGCCCCTAGTCTCTACTCCAGCTAGTGTTCCCCCTAAACCCCTGTGATACTAGCCCACACTCTGACTTTTAATGTAGACAATCATACTCACAGTTTCAGAGAGAGTCTGGTATAGCTTCTAGAAGTATTCACTGAATTTGGCCCCCAGGATTTAATCTATGACTCTAAATTTCAAAGTATACTTGTGAATTATAAATGTAATTTTATTTCTAATATTCATAATAATGTCAGTTAATCTTATTTGAATGCTACCATATGCCCAGCATTATATAAATATCTTTATATAAGTTTTTCCCCTTTAATCTTCATAACAACCCAATATATAATATATAATCATCTTCATTGTATGAAGAGAAACCCAAAGCAGAGAGAATTTAGGTAAATTTCCCAAGATTGCACAGCTATCAAGGGACAGAAATGGTGTGCCAATCTAGTCAGGCTAACTCCAAATCGTTTCCTCTAAACCCTGATACTAAACTTCTTCTCATGAATAAACTAAAAACCTCAATTATTGGGAAATGGAGGAAGTAAAAGCAAAGAAATAATTCATAAAGGTCCTGATTCTTCTTGCTTGTGTGGTACATGAATATGTGCTCTCAGTTCAAAGCCCTGCTCTGCCTCTAAACAGCTATGTGCCTGTAAGCAAGCATTTAACCTCAGTAAAGTCTCAGTCTCCTCATCTGTAACATATGGATAATAACTAGCATTTATAGAACACTATGCATTCCATGTACTTTGCATATATCAGTTCAGTTCAGTTGCTCCGCCATGTCCGACTCTTTGTGACCCCATGAACCGCAGCATGCCAGGCCTCTCTGTCCATCACCAACTGCCAGAGTCTACCCAAACCCATGTCCATTGAGTCAGTGATGCCATCCAACCATCTCATCCTCTGTCATCCCCTTCTCCTCCTGCCCTCAATCTTTCCCAGAATAAGGGTCTTTTCAAATGAGTCATCTCTTCACATCAGGTGGCCAAAGTATTGGAATTTCAGCTTCAACATCAGTCCTTCCAGTGAACACCCAGGACTGATCTGCTTTAGGATGGACTGGTTGGATCTCCTTGAAGTCCAATGGATGCTCAAGAGTCTTCTCCAACACCATATATGGATATATTTAATTCTATGAATTAGTAACTGAGTGACTGAACAATGACAAAGTAACTGTTATTATCCTTGCTGTTGTTATTGTAATTGTTGTTGTTGAGTCTCTAAGGTGTGTCTGATTCTTTGTGACTCCATGGACTGAAGCATGCCAGGCTTCTTTATCTTTTACCATCTCCTGGAGTTTGCTCAAACTTATATTCCTTGAGTCAGTGATGACATCCAACCATCTCATCCTCTGTTACCTCCTTCTCCTCCTGCCCTCAATTTTTCCCAGCATCAGGTTCTTTTCCAGTGAGTCAGCTCTTCATCTCAGTGGCCAAAGTGTTGGAGCTTCAGCTTCAATCCTAAAGGAAATCAATCCTGAATATTCATTGGGAAGACTGATGCTGAAGATGAAGTCCAGTACTTTGGCCACTTACTGTGAAGACCTGACAGACTACAAAAGACCCTGGGAAAGATTGAAGGCAGAAGAAGTGGGTGACAGAGGACGAGATGTTTGGATGGCATCACGAACTCAATGGACAAGAGTTTGACCAAGCTCTGGGAGATGGTGAAGGACAGGGAAGCCTGGCATGCTGTAATCCAAGGGGTGGTGAAGAGTCGGACACAACTGAGTGACTGAACAACAACGTTTGATCTCCTTGCAGTCCAAGGAACTCTCAAGAGTCTTCTCCAGCACCACAATTCAAAAGCATCAGTTCTTTAGCACTCAGTCTTCTTTATGGTCCAACTCTCACATCCGTATATGACTACTGGAAAAATCATAGCTTTGACTAAATGGACCTTGGTGGCCAAGTGATGTCTTTGCTTTTTAATACACTAAGTTTGTCACAGCTTTTCTTCCAAAGAGTAAGTGTCTTTTAATTTTATGGCTGCAGGCACCCTCCACAGTAATTTTGGAGCCCAAGAAAATAAAATCTGTCACTGTTTCCACTTTTTCCCCATTTATTTACCATGAAGTTATTATCCATAATGATACTTAAGTAATAGTAGAACTAAATGTTTTAATGCATGTAAAATATGTGGTTTTCTTTGAGGAGGGGGTTTCCTTTTCTTTTTTCCAGATAAGGCTTTACTGGAGCTTGTGGTATAGCACAAGGAGGGTGAAACAAGTAACAGATTCCCTTGTTTGCTCCATGGGGTGGGGAAGCCAGTTCCTTATATGGTTTGAGACTAGGGGAGGGTACAGTTGTCAGGCCACTGGAGGAGTGGCTTAACACATGTAAAGAACTCTGAATGATGACTGATATGCCATAATCAATAAATGTTAGCCATCATATATATCACCACATACACTGAAACTTCGTAACACATTTTTATAATCATAACCATCATCATAACAATCTCATTGGGAGGCTGCACCAAATCAGGGGGTAATCTAGCTTCCAACAATGCTTTAGTACAGTAGAAATTTATAAAATAATAACAATAAAAAATGACTAAGAAGGTGGCTCTGTGATAGTGGTTAAAGAACACCTCTGCATACAAGCTGCCCAGGTTGGAATATCAGCTTTGTTGCTCAATGGCTGTGACCTTGGATGAGTGGCTTAACCTGTATGTGTCTGTTTATTCACCTGTAAAGTGAAGATAATAAAAATGCCCGCCCTTAAAGAGTTGCAAAATGAGGATAATAATATTTGCTTTCTAGGATTATGAAGTTCAAATAAGATAATATATATAACATATTTATGAGAAAGTTTGGCAGATACTGAAAATACAGTTACCTAGCAGTAATAATAGTAATAGTGCTACTACGTAACTCAGTACATCTTGTGACTGTTTTCCTCACAGGATTATTGCCCTAAGAGACTCAACGGAGCACATATGACACAGGGATAGCATTTGATTTAAAATAAAACCAACACTCTGCATGAAGATCCAATAACTCTATTTCCTGAAGTTTGAAAAAGACATCAAATATGTTTCAGCCCTCTTTCAATCACATCTCACCATCAGTGATCTAAAATGGAAAACTTCCTAGAGTATTATCCTTAATAAGTCATTACTAATTACCATGAGACAGCAAAAGATATAAGTGGCATACTAAAGATAATTGAATCTACTTGATAAATTATGGTAACTTGAATGAGAGGATAACTATTTACAGATTCACAATCTAATAGCTTTTTCATTTTTAATGTTGGAAAAGGAATTATACCTCAAAGCATATGGTCATTCTGGAGTTTCATTACTAAATCTTATATATCTTGATTAAATATAAAAGTATAAGAGAGAGAAAATGTACAGCAAATATACATGAAGGTGTCTGTGTGCACTGTTAACAGTGGGACATCAAAGCCTTGTAGAGAAACAACCTTGCTTAGAGGAAATGTCAAAAAGGCATGTCCTTCCCCCTAAATCTACTTCTTTCCACACCCTTCCCACTTCTGTATCGGGCAGGAGTGTCGATCCAGTTGGAAACTCTGACAGGTACTCAGTTGCTTTGAGAATTACCATAATTAATCTTAAATTGACATGGAGCAACACAGAGGCTCATGACGGAATTTGAAGCCATAAGCACGAATAAATCCCCTTGGCACAAGGTGGAGCCACACATAATAGACTGTTACAGGATTGTTGTTCAAACTAGCACTTTGATTCCAAGGGCAGTTCAGAAATTGTGGGGATCTGCTTGTCTCTTCTAAGAATATCCCATTTACAAACACTCAGTTTGGGGATTGCCTAAAAAATTGCATTTTCCAAGAGAGAGCAGATGAAATGTAAATTGACCCAGGTTTTTCTTACCCATTAAGAGTCAAATGTCTGGCTCATTTGGGAACTTGGTCTCTTCTAACAAAAAGTTTAACTAGAATTATTTATTTATTATATGAATACTCCCCCTTACTCAATAAAATTTATGAAATCACTAATAAAAGACACATTTAAAAATCAGGGCCAGGAAAGATGAGAGATCAGCTAAAATATCACAAAGTGACTATAACTGGATGATAGATTCAGTTTTAAGCTCCCTGATGGTCAATGCAAGGAGAGAAAAAGTCTCCGAGAATTAAGTTAGAGGCACTGCAGATAAACAGCCCAATTTAAATGATTATTCCAAAATCACAAGTCAGACTATTTCAGCAAATGTGCAACTACTTAAGACTCACAGATGGAAGCTACATTGTTTCCTTCACACACATCCTTTTCAGAGCATCATCCTGCTGCCCTGATATAGAAAGACCTCTAGATTACACAGAAGGATGGTTTCTGCAGACAATATCTCAGTCCTTAAAATAGGTCAATGTTTTTATTTTAAACTGAGGACATAGATTATTACCAAGTAATGGCTACTATATTGCCAATGATGAACTCTTACTTTGTGAAAAATGAAACAAAAAACAAACAAAACCAAAAACTCCCTATTCTGTAATGCAGATTTATCAAGATTTCAGAAAGAGATCAGTTCTCATTAGTTAGTCCAATGTATTTGCATAGCAAAAATTCAGCAAATGTGTTGAATCAAATGAGGTCCAGTTCTTCAGGTATCAGGTATATTATTATATAAGCCATGTCTGTTGCTTTCATGTTATTTATTAAGAGTTTTAAGTATAATTTTAGAGTATTCATATTTATATAAAATAAAGTATATAAAAAAAACAAAATCATTATAACACATATTTTGTAAGGAAGAAGGAAACATGGAGTGTGAAACTACCCTGCATCCCATTCTGGCCTATGATACTTATATACATTATCTAATTTAACCCCCACAATACAGGCATACCTTGGAGACTTTATGGGTTCAATTCCAGACCACTACAATAAAGTGAATATTGCAATAAAGCGATTTACAAAGCTTCTTGTTTCTCAATGCACAAAAAATTATGTTTTCACTATACTGTAGTCTATTTGTTTTCCTTGTGGCTCAGTGGTAAAGAATCCCTCTGCCAAGCAGGAGATGGGAGTTTGATCCCTGGAGAAGGAAATGGCAACCTACTCCAGAATTCTTACCTGAGAAATCCCCCATGGATAGAGGAGCCTGGCAGGCAACAGTCCTTAGGGTCACAAAGAATAGGACGCAACTTAGCAACTGAGCATGCACGCACATGCATGTGGTCTATTCAATATGCAACAGCATTATGTCTTTTAAAATGTGCATGCTGCTGCTGCTGCTGCTACTGCTAAGTTGCTTCAGTTGTGTCCAACTCTTCACGAACTCATAGACAGCAGCCCACCAGGCTCTCTCAGCCCTGGGATTCTCCAGGCAAGAACACTGGAGTGGGTTGCCATTTCCTTCTCCAATGCATGAAAGTGAAAAGTGAAAGTGAAGTCGCTCAGTCGTGTCCAACTCATGCATAGCTTAATTTTAAAATACTTTATTGCTAAAAAATGCTAACCATCATCTGAGCCTTTAATGAGTCATCATCTTTTTGCTGGTGGAGGTCTTGCTTCAGTGTTGAGGGCAGATCGAATAGGCGGTTGTTGAAAGAGGTGGTTGGAGTGCCTGTGGCAACTTCTTAAAATAACAGAACAGTGAAGTTGGCCCCATCAGTTGANTATTGCTAAAAAATGCTAACCATCATCTGAGCCTTTAATGAGTCATCATCTTTTTGCTGGTGGAGGTCTTGCTTCAGTGTTGAGGGCAGATCGAATAGGCGGTTGTTGAAAGAGGTGGTTGGAGTGCCTGTGGCAACTTCTTAAAATAACAGAACAGTGAAGTTGGCCCCATCAGTTGACTTCATTTCATGGAAGATTTCTCTGTACATGCAATGCTGTTTGATACTAGTTTACTCACAGAGAACTACTTTCAAAATTAGAACCAATCCTCTAAAAGCCTGCCTCTGCCTTATCAACTAAGTTGATATAATATTCCAAATCCCTAATTGTCATTTCATCTTCCCACGTGGCACTAGAGTTAAAGAACCTGCCTGCCAAGGCAGGAGACACCAAAGATGCAGGTTCAGTCCCTGTGTCAGAAAGATCCCCTAGAGTAGGAAATGGTGACCTGCTTCAGTATTCTTGCCTGGAAAATTTCATGGACAGGGGAGCCTGGAGGGCTACAGTCTGTGGGGCTGCAAAGAGTCATACACGACTGAGTGCATGCACACAATTATCATTTAAACCATCTTCACAACATGCTCATCTGGCACAGATTCCATCTCAAGAAACTGCTTTCTTTGCTCATCCATAAGAAGCAACTCCTCATCCACTGAAATTTTATCATGAGATCACAGAAATTCATATGCATCTTCAGGCTTCACTTCTAATTCTAGCTTGCTATTTCCACCACATTTGCAGTTACATCCTCCAGTAAAGTCCTGAACTCCTCAAAGTCGTCCATGAGGGTTGGAGTCAACTTCTTCCAAACTTGTTAATGTTAATATTTTGACCTTTTCCATGAATCATCAATGTTCTTAATGGCAGGTAGAACGGTGAATCCTTTTCAGCAGGTTTTCAATTGACTTTGCCTGGATCCATCAGAGGAATCACTCTCTATGGCAGCTACAGCCTAATGAGATGTATTCCTTAAATAATAATAATAAGACTTGAAAGTTGGAATTACTCTATGGTTCATAGGTTAGTTATTGTCTGTTAAAACAATAATAATCTCATTGTCCATCTCCATCACAGCTCTTGAGTGACCAGACGTGTTGTCAGTAAGCAGGAATATTTTGAAATGAATCTTCTTTTTCTGAGCCATAGGTCTCAACACAGGGCTTAAAATATTCAGTTAAACATGCCATAAACAAATTAGCTGTCATCCAGGGTTTGCTGTTCCACTTATAGAGCAGAGTGTAGATTTAATTCTTAAGGATCTTAGGATTTTCAGATGGTAAATGAGCACTGGCTTCAAATTAAAGTCACTAGCTGCATTAGCCCTTAATAGTCAGCCTGCCCTTTGAAGCTTTGAAGCCAGTCATTGACTTCTCTGATCTAGCCGTGAAAGTCCTAGATGGCATCTTCTTCCAATACTAAAACATTTTTTTCTACATTGAAAATCCATTGTTTAGTGTGGCCACTTTCATTGATTATCTCATGTAGATCTTCTAGATAACTTGCTATAGTTTCTACATCTGCACTTGCTGCTTCACCTTGCATTTTTATGTTATGGACACAGTTGCTTTCTTTAAACCTAATGAACCAACCTCTGCAGCTTCAAACTTTTCTACTGCAGCTTCCTCACCTCTCTCAGCTTTCATAGAGTTGAGGGGAGTTGGACCTTGCTCTGGATTAGACTTTGGGTTAAGGGAATGTTGTGGCTGTTTTGATCAACTATCTGTGCTTAACTGGGCTTCCCTTGTAGCTCAGAGGGTAAAGAATTCGCCTGCAATGCAGGAGACCCTGGTTTGATTCCTGAGTCATGAAGATCTGCTGGAGAAGGGATAGCTACCCACTCCAGTATTTTTGAGTTTCCCTGGTGGCTCAGACAGTAAAAGAATCTGCCTGCAATGGGTGGAGACCTGGGTTCCATCCCGGGGTTGGGAAGATCCCCTGGAGGAGGAGAGCACAGCAACCCACTCCAGTATTCTTGTCTTGAGAACACCCATGGACAGAGGAGCCTGACACGTTACAGTCCATGGGGTCACAAGTTTCAGCCTATCTATGCTTTTAATGTGCCTTCCTCACTAAGCTTAATCATTTCTAGTTGTTGATTTAAAATGAGAGACATGAAACTTCTTTTGAACATCCGAACCCCTAGTGGTCAGTGTAGGGATATTAATTGGCCTAATTTCAACATTTTTGTGTCCTGGGGAACAGAGAGGCCAGAGAAGAGGGGGCATGACAGAGTACTGGCCAATTTGGTGAAGTAGCCAAAACACACACATTTATTGATTAAGTTCACCATCCTATATGGGTGCTGCTCCTGGCATGCAGGAACAGTTATAATAGTAACAACAAAGATCACTGATCAAGGACCACCACAACAAATAAAAAATACTGTAAAGGTTTGAAATATTGTGAGAATCATCAAAATGTGACACAGCAACACTAAGAGAACAAATGCTGTTGGAAAATTGGTGCCGATAGAACTGCTCAATATACAATTGCTTCAAACTCGCCTGCAATGCAGGAGACATAAGGATGCAGTTTTAATCCATGGGTCAGGAAGATCCCCTGGAGGAGGGCATGGCAACCCACTTCAGTATTCTTGCCTGGAGAATTCCATNTTGGAAAATTGGTGCCGATAGAACTGCTCAATATACAATTGCTTCAAACTCGCCTGCAATGCAGGAGACATAAGGATGCAGTTTTAATCCATGGGTCAGGAAGATCCCCTGGAGGAGGGCATGGCAACCCACTTCAGTATTCTTGCCTGGAGAATTCCATGGGCAGAGGGGCCTGGCAGAATACAGTCCATAGGGTCGCCAAGAGTTGGACATGACTGAAGTGACTTAGCATGCACAAGTTGCCATAAATCTTCAATTTGTGAAGAACACAATATCCTGAAGCACAACAGAATCTAGTGCAATGAAAGGAGATGTGCCTATGAGTCAATCATGTAGACACTATCATTATCCTTTTTTAACAAATAAGGAAACCAATGCTCAGATATAACTTAATCAAGATCACGGAGTCAGAAGGAGAAAATGACCCCATGTATGAGTAATTGTAAAGCTCATCTTATTCCTAGCATTCTCAGAAGAGCTCTCATATAGCAGAGCACATGATGGTAGGCCAGTTTTCTAAGTGAGGAAACAAAAAATCAAAGAGTCAAAATGCTTTTCTAGTGTATACTAGAGCCAGAACTTGAATTTACAGTTTTCTACCACATTACAGTTGATACTACCTAAAGAGAAAAATTTGTAATAGTGTTTTCACTGATAGAAAATCTGTAATATTCCAGAGACTGAGCTTAAGTGAATAAAAATAATGTGTTTTCTTCCTTTTCTTTCTTTTTTTTTTTTAACCTTTTTGGCTCATTGGTAAATAGATTTTGTAAGTTTATTTTATTTGTAAATTCAACTATTGTCCTAAAAGTACAAAGGGATATAATTGAGATAAACTAAAAACATAATAAATGAACTAAAAATATATCATTTTCACAAGGGAAACCACAGTTTTCTAGGCTGCATTCCCTAGAGCTAGAGAACATACTTCTAATGAGCTTTCAGTAATCACATAAATTGAAAACCTAACCCTGTAATGCCTGATAGTGATCTAAACTACTTAGCTATGTTTTGCATTATACCACAAAACAGTGGTTTGTTCATGAAATGTAACAAAATATCATGTGTTACTCATGCTTTGGCCTTAGGCTTACATGTGTTGAAACCATAATCCCCAATGTATTTCAGAGTATGTTTGGACAACCCAAGTTACTCTATGAAAATGACCCAAAAGGAAAACCCTATTCCATTAAAAACACAAATTGCTAAGAGTTAAACGTTTAAGTGTTGCCTAGATTGTATAAAGAAGATTTAAAATACAGTGCCCAATATCCCCACTTAAAAAAAATTTTTTTAAGGAATATTCAGAAACCATACAGGAAAGTTGTAAATTAGCTATATCCTCATCTACTTCATATATGTTGCATTATATAATATGGAAGAAATGAGATACTATATCTCAACAAAGAACAGCTTGAGACCAAGAGCTTCAGATTTAGAGAGAAAAGGGTCATGCTCTCTGCTAAATATGGAAGACTTGTCAAGGTAATATCAAGGATTAACACTAGACATGACAGTCTGAGATTCTGAAGTCAAGATACCTGAAGCCCATCTTGAGAATGTTTGTGGATACTGTTTAGGCTGTACATTCTCTAAGGACAGTGCTGTTGTGTTAAGAATGTGAATGATGGGATCAGATAGAAACTATTGGGTTGGCCAAAAATTTTGTTCAGGTATATTTCCATAACATCTTTAACTTATTTTTAATTTGAGGATAATTGCCTTACAATGTTGTGTTGGTTTCTGCCATACAACAGCATAATCAGCCATAAGTATACATATGTGCCCTCCTTCTTGAACCTCTTTCCCACCCCCCACCCCATCACATCCCACACCTCTATATTGTCACAGAGTACTGGGCTGAGCTCCCTGCATTATGCAACAACTTCTCACTAGCCATTTATTTTACATATGACAATGTATACGTGTCAATGCTATTCCCATCTTCTCCTTCCCCTACTGTGTCCACAAGTCTGTTCTCTATGTCTCTCTGTTCTTACCCTGAAAACAGGTTCATTGGTACCATTTTTCTAGTTTCCATATATATGTGCTTAATATATAATATTTGTTCTTCTCTTTCTGACTTACTTCACTCTCTATAACAGACTCTTGGTTGGCCTACCTCAGTAGAACTGACTCAGATTCATTACTTTTTGATTACATTTCATGATACATTTGAATCCCAGTTCTGTAATTCACAAGGTCTATGACCTTAAGAAAATAACTTCACCCCTCTGAGCCTTAATTTTCTCTTTTCTTACATATGCAGTACTCAAATACTACTCACTTCCTTGGCAGGGTTGGGAGGATTAAAAGAAATGGCATGTGTAAAATACTTAGCAAATTTCTTATCAGCGAGTGAGCAGTCAGTAAGTTTTATACTACTACTACTATGATTATTATTGATATCTACTGAGTAATCCTTATGTTCTTAGGTACCTAACACAATGCCCATAAATATAAAGGAATCCAATAATGTTTGCTAACTAAACTTAATTTTATGGCTAATAGTTTGAAATTGTACGTTACTCCACATAATTACAAAGCAAACTTTTAAAACACCATTATTCAAACTTAAAAATACTGGGTTAGTCATCATATAAGACTGGTAAATCTAAGTTAAACAAAATCAGTACTTTCTTTCCTGCAGAACTTCTCTGACCCTTTAATGTGACAATGTGAGTTATGAATCCCCTAAACAGGCATAAGATACAGCCTGCAGTGCTTCTTAAATTTACTGGGCAGTTTCCTCATCTATGAAACATAAGACTTTACAGCATAATCTCTAAATTCCTCCCTCCTCATCAAGAGATTAGAATTCTAGGCATTTTTTTAGAACCAGTTATGCCTATGAATATAGATTTTAAAATGAAGGGGCTTCATTTTAAGATCCAGTGGCTAAGATTCCACATTCCTAATGCAGGGGGCCTGAGTTCAATCCCTGGTCGGAAAACTAGACCTCACATGACACAACTAAGACCTGGTACAGGCAAATAAATAAAGATAAATAAATATTTTATTAAATAAAAAATAAATCCATTGATTTTAAGAAAATAAATGTTGATTTCCTCAAGATCAGAAGAAATTAGATCTTTCTCCATTTTCCCATCCAAAATGCCCCCCAAAATGAACCCAATCTTTTTTAAATGGAAATGCACAATGTGAACCCAATCTTTGACACTTTATCACATTTATAGCTTAATCGAGGCTTAACGTATATAGACCAAGTTCATGGAGAGTTTATTTTTGTCATTTCTGATTTAATATGATTTTTTGAAAACATACATTGACATAAATCCAAGATGCTAAAGCTAATGAACTCCACAAAGACTAGAGACTCTATCATGTAGAAGTACATTTAAAAAAAATAAAATAAAAACTTACTTCTGAATAGGTTTCTCATTAAGAGCCAAAACCCACATCCTTGACAACATTTGATATTTAAAAAGGAGGTATTAAAATTTTAGTCACCTTACTCTACTAAGTAAAATAGAACATGAAATGTTCCAAGTTTGCTTCTATCCCCCTGTCTCTATAAAGACTCTTCGTGGCATTCTCACTGGTTCCTCAGACTCAAGCTGGTGAGTCTCAAATCTTCCCCATTAGCCATTGCCTCTCTTTGAACTCAAGACTCATCTTTCCATACCTATATACAGTGGGCATCCTTACATACAGTCATCTCAAACTCGTGACTATGAGTCATTTTCTGCTCACCCTGGTATCACTGTTGAATCTACTAGTCAAGCCTTCCTCCTTTCATCCATCTTTTTCATTCTCTATACCCAATGGATTTCCTCAGTTTTCCAATTAATCCCTTCCCCTGGATATCCACCCTTATTCCTTTTTCTTTTCTACTGCAACAGTTTGTTAAATAGCCTCCTGTTGGTATTTTGACATTCCTTTACCCCTTACCCATTTTCTACTGTCTGGAGATATTTCTAAACTGAAGGGTAAGGACTTCCCTGGTTCAGTGGTTAAGAATTCTCCTGCCAATGCAGGGGACACAGGTTCAATCTCTGACAGGGAAACAAAGACCCCACATGCTTTGGGGCAACTAAGCCCACGCTGCCCAATGAAAGATCCTGTATGATGCAACTAAGACCCAATGCAGCCAAAAATAAATAAATTTTTTTTTTAATGGAGAGCAGTCATTATATTCTCCTGGTTACAATGCTCCCATGACTTCCCATATCCAGCTGAATAAAATCCAATCTGCTTAGCATGTTGGTTAAGGCCCTTCATAAGCTGGCTCTAAACTACCACTCTAGGCTTGCTCCACTCCACTTAATGGACTTCAGCCTCTCAACAGGCTCTGCTTTCTTGAGTCATACACAGGACCGCTCCTTCACTCTACCACCTACTATCTGCTGTTGACCACTTTGCCCGACAGGCAAACACACAAACATCTCTCAGTATTCACCTTTCTACCCTATGAAGAGAAGTCGCTCAGTCGTGTCCGACTCTTTGCGACCCCAGGGACTGTAGCCCACCAAACTCCTCGGTCCATGGGATTTTCCAGGCAGGAATACTGGAGTGGGTTGCCATTTCCTTCTCCAGGGGGTCTTCCCGGACCCAGGGATTGAACCCAACCCGGGTCTCCCGCATTGTAGACGGACGCTTTACCGTCCAAGCTACCAGGGAAGCCCTCTATCCGCTACAAAGGTACAGAAGTTAAGGTATACTTCAAAGTACACTGCCAGGGAAGTCCCATTAATGCCCTTTTATATAAGGTCTCCCTCTGGACTGAGCTTCTCAGTTATCCAAACGTCTCTTTCATCCTCCATCGCCTAGTGCCCTGCACAACCCTGCACAGTGCCTGGTATATATAATGCTTGTTGAATCACACACAAAAAATAAGTAAGCACATGAAATTCAAAAGAAGTTTTAAGTCCTGAAATTGGAATATATACATATACATATACATATATATATATATATATATATATATAAACTAGGCTATACATAGGGAAAGTGTTCAAATACATCAAAAATCTAAGGCAAAGAGAGGAAACAGGTGGGTATGAAGTTGACCCGGGTGGAACGTAAAATGAGTTCTTGTTTGTTTTCTCAGACCAGACTTGAAATTATGCTCAACAACCTAACTCTCTCTGTATTCATGACCACTATCTTGCACCAGCATAGTATCACTCCTGAGAAGAAAATCTGCCCCTGAAAACGCATTTCAAAAGCTTGAAATGCGTTAATGTGGTGGCTGCAGGTGTTGGTCCGCCCAGCAGAGGGCGCATAGCCCCCAACACCGGGTAAGGCGGGTCAAGGAAGCCCGCGGGGCGGGGGTGAAGTTGTTCAAGGAACCATAGCCTCCAAAATCCAGGTCAACGCACTGACCTCCTGTCCTCGCCTGCTCCCCAGCACTCTGTTCTATTCTTCCCACTCACAATGAGGTGTTAGTGAACTTCCAGATATCAAGCACACCAGTTTTGCAGCAAATGGGAAGAGGGCAAAGGGGAGGCTGTTCACTGAGGGGTGTGATAATTTCTTGGAAAAGGAAACTTTAACTCACTCCTACTGAGCATCATGGCTTACAGAAAGCATCTCAGACTGGCTCTATCTTACAATCTGATTCCTTTCCTTTGAAAGTGGATAGGGGATTCAAAATGTCCCTCCCTCAACTGGAAGGAAAATGATTTTCTGCCCTTAATGATTTAGCGTAGATATTTTAGGCTTCAGAAGGGTTACACTAAGGTCATCAAGCTATTAAAACGATGAATGGGGGTAAACTCCTTCCCTTGAATATATATTTACATTTTATGAGGGATAAAAAGTAGAAGAGGAGGGGAAAAATATGCCATCCTTTCACGTTCTAAAGGTGCTTCTATTGTCCAACTTCAGAGTAAGGGCCAGCGATCTGGGAAGACAAACTGAAAATTAGTAATAAACCATATTCAAGTCACACTCAAGGAACCCACAACCATCCCCACTGTGCTTTGTTTGAGGAGAACAGAGTAACATCACAGTCCTTATGGGGAGCTTGTTTGTCTGCTATTAACCCCAAAACTGTTGAGAGGAGGCAGATAGAAAAAACTACTTGTTAACACCAAGAAAGGGCACACAGAGTACTGTCTTATCCCTTCAAAATACACCTCAGGCAGAGAGGAGACATTTTCTTGGAATCTTGTCCCTGCGTTGAGGAGGCCCTGTTCTCTCCGTGCAAGGGTCTAGGAAGCAGAATGGGGACTGACTGATAGAAGGCTGTGGGTGCTTCCAGCTACCTGGAGAAGAGAGTAGAGAGCTGGGGAGTGGTGAAAAACCACCATTTATACAGACTGCAAGTCCTAGAACCATCTAAACTCAGAATAAGACTTCAAGTGAACCAACTTGCAATCCTATTTTTCAGTATAAAAGCCTGGTGTAACTCACTGTAAATCATGCTAAGCAGTGATTTTATCTTGATATCTTAAGAAGCCATTGAAGAATTTTAAACAGGAAGTGACATGATTAGGTTTGCATGTTGGGATGATCATTCTAGAAACAGCAGACAATGGAGTAAGCTTATACATATCAATTATGAAATGTCATGCTTATTAATTAGCATAAGGCATAGCAAGACCATGAACTGAATTTTGAAAAACAGGACATACTAAACGAGATTGGGATGTTTCTTCCATTTCTAGCCTACTTATCTTGCCCTAGACCCAAGTTCCCCTGCCTTGTACAGGCTTAAGGGCCATCATTTATACAGACTGCAAGTCCTAGAACCATCTAAACTCAGAATAAAATCTCAAGGGAACTGACTTGCAATCCTACTTTTCAATATAGAAGTATCATTTCTTATACAGGAACTTAATTTTAATCCCACAAATATTTTTGGCTTTGCTAATTGTTGAAACCATCATACAAGATTCTGCTAGGAATTCTGAGATGAATAAAATGCAATCTCTGTCTTCTAGAAACTCACAGACTACTTCAAATCAAGTAAAAAGGAAAACACTTTTTTTCTAAAGGGTTATCTTGGGCAACTAAAAATACTAACAAAGTTACTTTTTTAATTATGTATTTGGGTGGTGGAGTGGTAAAGAATCTGCATGCCAATGCAGGAGGCCTAAGTGATGTGGGTTCTATCCCTGGGGTGGGAAGATCCCCTAAAGGAGAAAATGGCAACCCACTCCAGTATTCTTGCCTGGGAAATCCCACGGACAGAGGAATCTGGCAGGCTATAGTCCATGGGTCACAACTGAGAGGTGGACACAACTGAGTGACTAATACTTTCACACTTTATGAGTAAATATATACCCATAGCTTAAGGGTAGACCTATAATTAAATCCTGTATTATAACAGACAAGACTGGGGGAGAAAGGAACACTACTTCACTCAATAAAGTTGAGCTGAAATTATCTAAAGGTGAACTCATGCTTAAAATCCTCAGTATTGTGGTATGAAGAGGTCTATGAAATAAATTAACATTTTTAGTTCCAGTGCAAAATTGAAATAGTTTGTTTATAAAAGGCTAAAGGAAGTATTTCTAATTTAATATGCTAGATGTTTTAAATGAAAACTTTTGGGCAAAGGGCAATTCTGGATTTTTCAATACACTTTGAATTTGGCCATTTGAATGTTTAGATCTTATTTTGCAGGATATTTTACAGGTTTGGGCTTTCTTCGGCAGAGGGGCTGCCATTCAATACTGGAAGGGAAAAGAGTGAGGTTACTGTGATCCTCCACATCATGGAATTTTGTGTTAATGAACCACAATGTGAGCCAAGGTTTAGTGTGGTTAACATCATTATTTCCATAACAGACCTAAACCCTACAGAAAAATGCTTCGAAGCAGTATAATTTTGTCACTCAGAAATCCACTGCACTAACACCACACAGATTTGTGGCGAAGACATATGTACTCGGTGGTTACAGTCCACAAGGGCAGCCTGGTGTCCACGGGTCCACAATTTCTCCCTGTGGTTCCTGATCAAATGAGTTAGGAGCTTCAGTCAGCACAACATAGAATATAAACGTGAATAACAAGGAAATTTTAGAGTGTATCTCCAGAGGTAACACACTACATATTTCCAGTTTCTGCAATTATTACCCTGAAAGCTATTTGCTTCTTTTCATATCATCCAAGGTCAGGATCCTTCATATGGGCTTGGATTTGTTTGTTTCTCCAATAACATGCTGCCGCTGCTGCTGCTAAGTTGCTTCAGTTATGTCCAACTCTGTGCGACCCCATAGATGGCAGCCCACTGGCCTCTCCCATCCCTGGGATTCTCTAGGCAAGAATACTGGAGTGGGTTGCCATTTTCTTCTCCAGGGCATTAAAGTGAAAAGTCAAAATGAAGTCATGCAGTTGTGTCCGACTCTTAGCGACCCCATGGACTGCAGCCTACCAGGCTCCTCCGTCCATGAGATTTTTCCAGGCGAGAATACTGGAGTGGGGTGCCATTGCCTTCTTCACTAATATCATGAGCAGTTCCGAATTTCATGTAAATATGTCACCTAAAAAACACAATCCCTTTCTCCTCTTCTTTACTAGAATTGGCTTCAGATTCATAGAATGTCATGTATGTTGTTATACTAAAATGACAGTGATATATGCTGTTTCAACCAAGAAATACTAGAGTAGAGTATTGAACATAAGTCCTTAAAAATTTGCTTAAATACTATGCATATCAAAGTAAAGATGGATTTTTTTTTCAGGTCAAGACAGCACTTTATTCAACCATTTAAACTGTCTTTAATCAGAGAATTTTGAGCTCCATCCTCACTCCATGAGCATACCTTTAAACACATGAACACTTATTTAATTGAACCTAATAACCTCAGATATGCAGATGACACCACTCTTATGGCAGAAAGTGAAAAGGAACTAAAAAACCTCTTGATGAAAGTGAAAGAGGAGAGTGAAAAAGTTGGCTTAAAGCTCAACATTCAGAAAACGAAGATCATGGCATCTGGTCCCATCACTTCATGGGAAATAGATGGGGAAACAGTGGAAACAGTGTCAGACTGTATTTTTTGGGGCTCCAAAATCACCGCAGATGGTGGCTGCAGCTATGAAATTAAAAGACGCTTGCTCCTTGGAAGAAAAGTTATGAGCAACCTAGATAGCATATTGAAAAGCAGAGACATTACTTTGCCAACTAAGGTCTGTCTAGTCAAGGCTATGGTGTTTCCTGTGGTCATGTATGGATGTGAGAGTTGGACTGTGAAGAAGGCAGAGCACCAAAAAATTGATGCTTTTGAACTGTGGTGTTGGAGAAGACTCTTGAGAGTACCTTGGAGATCCACCCAGTCCATTCTGAAGGAGATCAGGCCTGGGATTTCTTTGGAAGGAATGATGCTAAAGCACCACCTCATGTGAAGAGTTGACTCATTGGAAAAGACTGTGATGCTGGGAGGGATTAGGGGCAGGAGGAGAAGGGGACGACAGAGGATGAGGTGGCTGAATGCCATCACTGACTCGATGGATGTGAGTCTGAGTGAACTCTGGGAGTTGGTGATGGACACGGAGGCCTGGCGTGCTGCGATTCATGGGGTCGCAAAGAGTCGGACATGACTGAGAGACTGAACTGAACTGAACTGAACTGAATCCACAAAACTCAGGAGGAAAAACATCTTGACCTTGATTCTTTAGAAATTCTGAATGTGTATGTCTCTTGACAAAGAAAAGCAAAGTGAAATTATTTACAAAATAGAAACAGACTCATAAACATAGAAAACAAAATTAAGGTTACTAAAAGGAACAGTGCTGCTGCTGCTGCTGCTAAGTCACTTCAGTTGTGTCCGACTCCGTGTGACCCCATAGACGGCAGCCCACCAGGCTCCCCTGTCCCTGGGATTCTCAAGGCAAGAACACTGGAGTGGGCTGCCATTTCCTTCTCCAATGTATGAAAGTGAAAAGTGAAAGTGAAGGGGAAAGTGAGGGAAGAATAAATTAGGAGTTTGACTATAGCAGATACAAACTACTATATATAAAACAGATAAACAACAAAGTCCTAATAGCACAGGGGACTATATTTAATATCCTGTATTGGAGTTTAAGCTTTAGTATCAGCCCTTCCAATGAACACCCAGGACTGATTTTCTTTAGAATGGACTCATTGGATTTCTTTGTAATGCAAGGGACTCTCAAGAGTCTTCTATAACACCACAGTTCAAGGGCATCAATTCTTCGGCGCTCAGCCTTCTTCACAGTCCAACTCTCACATCCATACATGACCACTGGAAAAACCATAGCCTTGACTAGACAGACCTTTGTTGGCAAAATAATGTCTCTGCCTTTGAATATGCTCTCTAGGTTGGTCATAACTTTTCTTCCAAGGAGTAAGCGTCTTTTAATTTCATGGCTGCAGTCACCATATGCAGTGATTTTGGAGCCCCCAAAAATAAAGTCTGACACTGTTTCCACTGTTTCCCCATCTATTTCCCATGAAGTGATGGGACCAGATGCCATGATCTTCGTTTTCTGAATGTTGAGCTTTAAGCCAACTTTTTCACTCTCCTCTTTCACTTTCATCAACAGGCTTTTTAGTTCCTCTTCACTTTCTGCCATAAGGGTGGTGTCATCTGCATATCTGAGGTTATTGATATTTCTCCTGGAAATCTAGATTCCAGCTTGTGCTTCTTCCATCCCAGCATTTCTCATGATGTACTCTGCATAGAAGTTAAATAAGCAGGGTGACAATATACAGCCTTGACATACTCCTTTTCCTATTTGGAACCAGTCTGTTGATTCATGTCCAGTTCTAACTGTTGCTTCTTGACCTGCATATAGGTTTCTCAAGAGGCAGGTTACGTGGTCTGGTATTCCCATCTCTTGAAGAATTTTCCACAGTTTATTGTGATCCACACAGTCAAAGGCTTTGGCATATAGTCAATAAAGCAGAAATAGATGTTTTTTCTGGAACTCTCCTGCTTTTTCAGTGATCCAGTGGATGTTGGCACTTTGATCTCTGGGTGTTCATTGGAAGGACTGATGCTAAAGCTGAAACTCCAATACTTTGGCCACCTCATGCGAAGAGTTGACTCATTGGAAAAGACTCTGATGCTAGGAGGGATTGGGGGGCAGGAGGAGAAGGGGATGACAGAGGATGAAATGGCTGGATAGCATCACTGACTCGATGGACATGAGTGAGTGAACTCCAGGGGTTGGTGATGGACAGGGAGGTCTGGCGTGCTGTGATTCAGGGGGTCGCAAAGAGTCAGACACGACTGAGTGACTGAACTGAACTGAATAAACCATAATGGAAAAGAATACAAAAAAGAGTATATATATATATATATAGAAAAGAATCACTTTGCTGTATATCAGAAACTAAAGCAACATTATAAATCAACTATATTTCAATTTAAAAGAAAAGAAAGAAAAAAAAAGGGCTGCTTAAGATTGAGGCTCTAGAAATCTGGAATTATACTAGTGAACAGAGATATTATAATCTATTATGTACTATACACAAGCTGGTAAGCCTAGGGAAACTCGACTTTAGAAATGAAAAACAATTGGGTTTTAAGTTTCTAGAAGGGACAAGACAACCTTGAAAAAAAAAATCAGATGGAGAGTTTGAGGGAAGAGAAAGAAGACTTGCAATCAATAAGATTACATGTATTACTTAGAATCATGCTTATACAGGAAATCTTATAAAACAAACCCATCTGGCAGGGTTCTGAGCCTTCTGAGCGGACTGGCTTTGGTGCTGAAGTTAATATGACCCCCAAAGCAAAAGCAAGTAAACCACTGCAATTTGGTATAAACGGCATAGCTATCATCTAACCTCCCACGCTTCATTTCCTCAACTTTAAATAAAGACATTCCTAAATCTCCAATTTATAGTCAACAATCTAATTTCCTAATTAATGAGAATGCACAAGCTACCCACAAACTTCTCAGAAAATTCCCCCGACGCTGTGGCATCCTGTAACAAGGATAACAAGGGGTGGCAGGCAAATCTTAAGCACCAGCTTCTGAGGCTTCCCTGAAAGTGCTGGTTTCAACCTCCTTTTCTTGCATCTAACCACAAACCAGGGCAGCTTCCTGTGGCATCTGAAATGGGGAGCAGGAAACAGACAGCATTTTGTCCAGAAGGAAGTGAGGAGGAAGGTGAGCCAGTTAGCAGTCTCTTAATGATTCCATCTCTACAGCCATCATCATGTTTAGAATTGTGGTTGGGAAAGGATACAATCTTAGAGATAATAGAGATGATGATTTCTTTAGAAATCACCACTCTTTTGCTAGTATTTTGAAAGTCTAATATGCTCCCTCCCTCCAACTCAGTTTAAAGGAAATACTTTCAGTTCTATTGGGTTGGCCAAAAAGTTAATTTAGGTTTTCTGCAACTATCTTATGGAGTGGAAAAACTCAAACAAAATTTTTTGGCCAACCCAATAGAATTCATGGATCACATGTGAAAAGTTTAGAAACTGGTACCCTATATACAATGATGCTAGGTTTGGCATGGTGGTTGTCATCTACTGGACAAAGTTACCATCTTACATCACCTTTTTTTTACCATCTTCTTTTCCAAATAATATCCATATGTATTTCTTATTTTCTGCACATCCCAATAAGCTCCTTTCCAAATAAATGTCTCATCAGAGTCCCACCTGCTCTGGCCACTCTGGGTTCACTATTTCCCTAACACTTTCATGTCTATAAGGATAGCCCCAAAACACTGATCAGAGATTTATTCATGAGATTTATCATTTTTCCTATATATAATTCTATTGAGCATTTTTTTTCTAACTTTTTAAAATTTTTATTAACTTTGTCATAATATAAACATAATTATTTTATCATTTAATAAATGTAAGCAAAATTTCCCTTTAGTTACTCTGCCATTTTACTTGTTGGATGATATTTAATAATGATTTCTTTTGTCTGTGCATATTTATGAGATGAGGAAGAACTTTGTATATCATCATTGGTGAGCTTTAACAAGAATTAGAATTTTAAAACTGAGGGCTAAAATACTCTTTATAGATCCTATCATTCATTAAGTGAAGAACCAAAAGCCTAAAGCCACATTGTGCATAAGGTATACTAGCTGTGAAGTACCTGAAATACAGCTAGTCCAAACTGAAATGTGTCTCAAGCTTAAAATACACGTTGAAAAGCATCAGAGTCACTAATGGTGATGTCTGCTTTGGCCACTGAGGAGAGAAATGCACCTGGAAGTAAAAGTGGAGTAGCTTGTCAGACTCAGAAGCCATTCTCGAAGCAGTGTCTGTCAGAGTAATTGTAACCAAGCAGAATCCTGTGGAGACCTCCACCAAGATAATTAACTTCTCTGTTTTAACATTTATTCCTTTTTATGTTCAAAACTTTTTCTCCTTAGGATGGAGGAGTACCAAAAAAGAAGAGGAACTGTAACCAAGCAGGACCTTGTGAGGCCCTTCCAGGACAGGCCATACCTCATATCTGCTTTAGCTCCTCTCTGAAGTACCTAGATAATAGTATTTAATGTAAATTTCCCTATCACTTTGCAGATGTGCAAACCCTGAAACAAATGGAAGAACTACCTGATGACTAAGAGCACACAGCCCCAGGCCTCATGGAGCCTAAGGACTGATAATGTTAACTACAGGGACACAACCCTGATGCCTGTTAACCTGTGACACCACCCTGCTGCCTCACCATCAGCTGAGAATTGCACACAAGCCCATCACATATCCTGCAAATCATCTTCCCTCACCTGCCCTTTAAAAATGCATTCCAGAAACCCTTCAGTGAACATGAGGCTTTTCAAGGCATGAGCCACCTTTTCTCCTTTCATAGTTCTGCAATAATAAACATTTCTCTGCTCCAAACTCAAAAAGCTCATCTTAGATGACATAAACCTACAGTATCAATACAGTTAAGCAGTATAAATGTATTTGCTCTTCCTCATGATTTTCTTAATACCATTTTATTTTCTCTATCTTACTTTATTTTAAAATACTGTATATAATAGATATAACATAAAAAAACATATGTTAATCAGCTAGTTTGTTATTAGTAAAGCTTCCATTCAAGAAAAGGCCATTAGTAGTTAAATTGGGGGGGGGCGGGGTCAAAAGTTACAGGTAGATTTTGGACCTCATGGGATATTGACACCCCTAACACTTATGTTGTTGAAAATCAACTGTGAGTTCTGCGGTTCAACTACCTGTCACACTGCTACACTTTGAGTAACAGCTGAGGATGTAAGTATGAATTTAAATAGCCGATATCTTGACATGTAGCACTATTTAGACCTATGCAGAGATCTGGACCAGCAAGGGTAGTTTCACTCTAGTGGACAAAAAGACCACCTGTCTGTGAGAAACCATGGCAGAGATAGAGAAAAGGCAGTCATGGATTGCTAAGACTTCAGTCTTTTTTCCTAAGCCTTTTAGAAAAAATAAGCAAAGTATTTTCATCAGTTAGGATAAGCTAGACTATGCTACAGTCAGTTCAGTCACTCAGTCATAGTCTGACTCTGCAACCCCATGGACTGCAGCATGCCAGGCTTCCCTGTCCATCATCAACTCTCGGAGCTTACTCAAACTAAGTCCATCGAGTTGGTGATGCCATCCAAACATTTTATCCTCTGTTTTCCCCTTCTCCTCCTGCCTTCAATCTTTCCCAGCATTGGGGAACAGAAACAAACCCAAATATAAATGGCTTAAAACAACCAAGATTCATTTCTTTCCCGAGCCAAATGACAACTTTGGGTCCATAGTGGACTCTGCTCTGTTTAATCACTCAGGGACTCAAGTTGACAGAGAAGCATCATCTCAAGAATTTACCAGTCCACTGTGCCAAAGAGAATGAATACTCTGTAGGGTCTCCAATTGGATATTAAATGCTTTGTCCTAAGAATGACATACCCTCTGTTCACATTTTGCCCAGATCAAGTCACATGGTCCCATTCCCACTATAAGAAAGCCAGGAAGTACAATTCTATCATATTACCAGGAGGCAGGAAGCTGAGAATATTTGGTAAACAGCACTGCTGATTACGACATGACCTTATTTGCACCCCAAGCTTACAAAGTAGATCAAACTTGTTATAATAAATTGAATTATATCTTACTGAAACAGATCTGATGAAAAACAGTTTTTCACTGAAACAAGTCTGATAAAAAATAAAGGTTGGTTAGAATCACAAAAAGATATGAGATATTTCCTCATGTTCTACCTACCTGCTATTTAATGTAAAACAGTCTCAAAGGTCATGTGCGTCAGTTTTTCTATCCAGAAATGAGTGGCATTAATTCATCCAATTATCAAATATTCATTTAACACCCATTGAATATAGGCACTTGGCCACAGTGGTAATATAGAAATTAAAAGGAAAAACTGTGTGATCCTTGACCTCATGAATTTTATAACCTATTTATCACTAGTGATAAAAATTGATTCTAAATAATGGAACATGGTAATATAGGTATAGATAAACATCATGCGGAAATTACTAAGACTTTCACTAATCTGTTCAATGCACTGGTATATGAGCCCTTAAATTAGGGAGGCAATGGAGAAGGTAACTGATAGAGAAGGCAAGGAAGAGGAGAACTAAATGAACACTTTACTACCTAAATATAATAGACTGAGAGAAGATCTCACCCATCCCTGAATACTGGACCTCAATCAGGCAATGAAATACATGTTCAAGTATTAAAAAACAGGTAAAATAGAAGCTGCCAGTGTAGAGCCCATTTACAGAAGTGAAGCCTTTTGTTTTCTTAACTAGCTGATAGGACCTTAAAACATTCTCCCTTGACTTCCTAAGTATTTGACTTAGAATACTTCGTACATATTTAAATAATCCAATTTCCTAAACAACTATGTAAACTTATATTGGCAGCTACAACATGCAACATGACCAAAATGCTCTCTATACATTCACGAAAGCAGTTGGAGAACTTTGTCTGTGCCTCTGTGGCCCTTTTAACATCAGTAAGATATCAACGTGGTTTCCAAGGATGTAGTAGACTCACAATGCCTACTGTAGCTTTATTTTTTAGCTATTTTTATTGGAAAGAGTGAGTAAACTATTAAAAATACAAAGAATCCCTTTAAAGCTACAAAGGAAATGTGCAAAAACCCATGAAAAGGATAAGAAATGATTTCTAAATTGAACAGTTTGTTTTATTAACAATAACAAGTAAGTCACATAGTTTGTAAGTCCCCCCAGATGAGACATCTGTGGGATTCTCTGGTCTGAAAAACAACTCCATCTTATAAACATGTCAGTCATGTTGTGAATAAAAGGAAGATTTCACACTACATGCAAATGTGACTACTAGCCCTTAGACATGTCCAGGATTTAGTGTTATTTTAAGCTGTTTTTTCTTCCAATTATGTGTCCTATTTAGGATATTTTCCCATCAACTTTAGGCAGGGGAAAGGTACCAGTAACTGCTTTTGTTGAATATAAATTGTTTAAGCTACTAAATTTAAGATCATAGGTTATCAACCATTGAAACAAAGTCAGATTCTACCCAGCTCACAAGTATAAACAGTCACAGGTATAAGTAGGTATAAATATTAAAATGTTTCAAACTTTGTTAGTATTCTTGCTTGGAAAATGGGGTTGCAAAGAATCGGACACGACTGAGCGGCTTCACTCACTCACTTGTGTTAGTAAAGACTGTCTCTATATCCTGGCTTCCATATTTCATGCTTAAGAAGTTGTGGTATCTGACTGATTCGGAAGAAGAGAGTGGTGATACAGCTGTAGCTAGTTCAACATTAAGTTAAAATTGTATTGTATTCTTCTTTTTATGGCAAAAAAGAAAAAGTAGAGGGTGTATCTAGTAGCCCACTGAGCTACACAGCATGGAGTTGCTGAAAGTTTCCAAAGTGTCTCTTTTTCCATGCCCGTGTCCGAGAAGTTCTGGGAGGACTTGTCCTCTGCCTCTTTTTTTTTTTTTTTCTTAATTTCTATTGGACTATAGTTGGTTTACAATGTTGTGTTAGTTTCAGGTATACAGCAAAGTGAATCCCTTAGGCATATACATATATCCACTCTTTTTAAGATTCTGTCCCCATGTAGGTCATTACAGAGTACTAAGAGTTCTCCATGCTATACAGTAGGTCCTTATTAGTTATCTATTTTACACATAGTAGTGTGCATATGGAGGCCTTCCCAGGTGATGCTAGTAGTAAAGAACCTGCCTGCCAATGCAGGAAACTTAAGAGANGGTTTACAATGTTGTGTTAGTTTCAGGTATACAGCAAAGTGAATCCCTTAGGCATATACATATATCCACTCTTTTTAAGATTCTGTCCCCATGTAGGTCATTACAGAGTACTAAGAGTTCTCCATGCTATACAGTAGGTCCTTATTAGTTATCTATTTTACACATAGTAGTGTGCATATGGAGGCCTTCCCAGGTGATGCTAGTAGTAAAGAACCTGCCTGCCAATGCAGGAAACTTAAGAGATTCAGTCAGGATCTTCCCGGTCAGGAAGAGCCCCTGCAGGAGGGCATGGCAATCCACTCCAGTATGCTTGCCTGGAGAATCCCATGGACAGAGGAGCCTGGTGGGCTATAGTCCATAGGGTTGCAAAGAACTGGACATGGCGGAAGCAACTTAGCATAGTACAGAACAGGACAACACAGTCTGTGTATGTCTTCTGCCTCTTAAACATTGTCGATCTTACCAATCTCAACTTGCTCACTAACTACTCCCCTCTTTCTGCAAAGTGCTTTCCAAGGCTCACAGCCTCTACTCCACTTACTTCTCTGCTCAAGGCATTAATAGATCATAATACTATATTTTTTGTGACCCTATGTGCCGGAGGCCAGCATGAGGAACTCTGCCCATGGCAAAGGTCATGAGGAAGGAGCCTTGGTATACGCAAAGGCATGATCAAGCCTCAGGAAATTCCCTGTTCCCAAGCATCTACCCCCAAAACCAAAGTCTGTTTTATGCTCTCACCNTAGTATTCTTGCCAGGGAATCCCATGGACAGAGGAGTCTGGCAGGCTACAGTCCCTGGGTCACAAGAGTCAGACAGGATTTAATGACTAAGCACACACACATTACATATAGACTGGATAAATAGCCAGGTACTACTGTATAGCACAGAGAACTAGATTCGATATCCTAGAACAAACCATAATGGAGAAGAATATAAAAAAGTACCTATATGTGTGTATCACTGAGTCACTTTGCTGTACAGCAGAATTTAACACATTGTAAATAAACTACACTTCAATAAGAAATAAGATAGAGCTAACCTAAGGTTCTTTGTGGGGGGAAAATGACAATATCTAGCAAAGATTAATAATGTCAGAATAATTACTATTACAGAAAATGCCACATATTGGCAACATTAAATCACTGTTCTCCTAACCTTTCTGGATAGAGGGCTAATATATACTGTGCATGTGCTATGTGACAGGCATAGGAGTAACAGTGTGCCCAACGCAAGAGCTATTTACTATCAGTTTCCCAATATAGAGATATGGAAACTCAGGCAAAAGGATTAGAGAAAGCTGGAGTAACCTAACCCCAGAGGATCTGGTCTTAGCCACTTAATTTTGTTTTTGAAGCAATAACTGGCAGGAGAAGAACAGGCCTTCAATAAAAGATTTTGCTGTAGCAGTACAAATGAATTCTATCCCAACATTTGGCCAGAGTGGATCTTTCAGTTCAATGCAGTCGCTCAGTCATATTTGATTCTTTGCAGCCCCATGGACTGGAGCACGCCAGTCCTCCCTGTCCATCACCAACTCCCAGAGCTTATTCAAACTCATGTCCATCAAGTCGGTGATGCCGTCCAACCATCTCATCCACTGTCGTCCCCTTCTCTTCTCACCTTCAATCTTTTGCAGCAACAGGGTCTTTTCAAATGAGTCAGTTCTTCGCATAAGGTGGCCAAAGTATTGGAATTTCAGCTTCAGCATCAGTCCTTCCAATGAACACCCAGGACTGATTTCCTTTAGGATGGACTGGTTGGATCTCCTTGCAGTCCAAGGGACTCTCAAAAATCTTCTCCAACACCACAGTTTAAAAGCATCAATTCTTCAGTGCTCAGCTTTCTTTATAGTCCAACTCTCACATCCATACTTGACTTCTGGAAAAACCATAGCTTTGACTAGACAGACTTTTGTTCTCAGAGTAATGTCTCTGCATTTTAATATGCTGTCTAGGTTGGTCATAGCTTTTCTTCAAGGAGTAAGTGTCTTTTAATTTCATGTCTGCAGTCACCATCTGCAGTGATTTTGGAGCCCCCCAAAAATAAAAGTCTGTCAGTTTCCATTGTTTCCCCATCTACTTGCCATGAAGTGATGAAACCAGATGCCATGATCTTTGTTTCTTGAATGTTGAATTTTAAACCAACTTTTTCACTCTCCTCTTTCATTTTCATCAAGAGGCTCTTTAGTTCTTCTTCATTTTCTGCTATAACGGTGGTGTCGTCTGCATATCTGAGGTTATTAATATTTCTCCCGGCAATCTTGATTCCAGCTTGTGCTTCATCCAGCCTAGCATTTCACATGATGTACTCTGCATATAAGTAAAATCAGCTGGGTAACAATGTACAGCCTTGATGTACTCCTTTTCCAATTTGGAACCAGTCTGCTGTTCCATGTCCAGTTCTAACTGTTGCTTCTTGACCTGCATATAGATTTCTCAGGAGGATCTTTAGGACAGATGAAAAACTGGTATCCCCGAAAAAGAGGACTATCAAATACTCAAACTATGAATTATACTTACAGCACTTTTATTAATGAAAAACACTCTTAAGACCCTGTGACTTTATTATCTTGTTTAGTAGCAGATAGTAACTCAATTTTAGTTCTAGTTGTGAACTGTAATAATGGAATTCAAATATAATGTGTTGAGAGAGACTAAAACCATTACACACTGTGTTATTATGTCCTCAATCAAGAAATAACTTTTAGATTCTATCAGTGAAGATAGATCCTGCCAGTTCATGATCACTTCATGATCCTGCCAGTTGTGGCTGTTTTGACAAAGATGATTCCATTTTCAGACCAAAATATGGGTGAAGGTTTATAGTCTGTGATGATCTATTTTCCATGTAAGGAAGATAGGGATGTTTTTATGTTTGCTTATTGTTTCTGTAAGCAATCTCAATAAAGTCAGTGAAGAGTGACTTTTCCCTTTTATGCTTATAAAGAACAGTGTATGTTTGTCCAGGATTGGAATTTATAGTAAGTTCCATGAGAGAGTGCATGTGTGTTCTTGTTCAATACTTTCAGTACCAAAATATAAAGAGGAAAGATTATGTTTCCTGACATTTTCCCCGATTAGACATGCAGGAGGAGGAACATTCACTTCTGTGCCTTATGATCTCTTTTCTTTAGTTTCATGGACTGGTCTTTACAAACATGGAGGTGATCTAGGGCACTTCAAGATTCTCTCTGCTTACTTTCCAGGTGGATATTTCCTTTTCCTGCTGTAAATGGCAGACTGAGCAGAACCTCTCTAAATCAGGTCCTATTTTTATTACATCTTGCAGAAATTATTCAAATATTCTAGCCTTCGGGAGTTCTTGTTTCTTATTTCCTGTGCACATAGTCTTTACCCGATATTCATCAGGAAAAAGATTATACACACACATATACATACATCATTTGGGAGGCAGGGTATTACAAGTGTGGTATAAATCAGAATTTTGAAACAAAATAAAGTATTCCCCTTTATTTAGGCTTCTTCCACAATCACCATATTTTAGGAGAAAATGTGGGATCTTAGTTCCCCAACCAGGGATGGAGCCCACACTGGCTGCCTTGGAAGCATGGAGTCTTGACCACTGGACCACCAGGAAAGTCTCAGAAAAGTTAATTTCTATATCGTTCTCCAAGAATCCAAAAAAACTAAAACAAGTTACTGTCCATTTTCCTCTCCTAGATTCAAAAGTAAAACATGAAGTATAAGAGGTTTGCAGATTTTCTGGACTCTGAAATATAAAGTATCCTGCAGATGGCTAACTCTCTCTAGGCTAAAATGTCACTTAGCTGCCCACTCCCCCATTTAAATTATATCCCCACATCAGTCTCTCCTACCAACTTTATCAATCAAGAAAGACCATACCTGTAATTATGAAGTTTTTAATGCCCTGTCTCCTCCACTAATTGTAAACTTAAAAAAAAAAAAAAGTTTAACCATTATATACTCAGTGCCCATCATAGTACTTGGCACATAATAAACATATACTATATTCATGATTAAATAAACAGCAAAATTAACAACAGGTGTTTGCTGTTTTTTGTTTTAATGAAGCTGGTTAAAGAAAAAAGAGCCAAACTAACTGCATTATTCTGTGCTAGTGCAAGTATATTTTCACACAAATCTACAATTATAAATTCATTAAGAAATGTGCCTTCCTCCTGATCCATCACATTTGAATGTCTTTGTTTTTTTGCTTTGTGGAGTCACAGTGAGCTGATTTCTTACTTAAGCTCTAAACTAAGTGCAAGGCAGGTGTGGATATACCACTTAGAATGTTTTCGGATTCCAGTCTGGCCTTTAACAGTGACTTGGGTATTTATACAACAATTTAAAAGATAATATAACGAGGTAGATGTTATACCTGGAGAAACTACAAGTGTTACAGTATTTTCACTAAAGCATTAATATTTTAAATGCCTTTTTGTGTGTGTTTTCTTTTGTTGTTGTTTGTTTGTTTGTTTGGCTGCACCATGTAGCATGTGTGATCTTAGCTCCCTGACCAGGGATTTACTCCATGGCCCCCTGCAGTGGAAGTGCAGAGTCTTAACCACTGGACCCCGGGGAAGTCCCTAGAGGACTATATTTTTCAGTAGAAAGGCACTACCTCTAGCAAACCAAGAATTTGTCATCTCATTTATACAGACAAACCAACAGACTATATACACTAAATATTGAAAAATATATCTTGTTCACACTCAGGTTTCAATCAACTAACAAATTTCTCAATATAAGTTTATATTATAAAACCAAAGCTCTAGATGAAGATTTTCTAATAGCTTAATGATTAAAGAAATAAATCCACATAAGCTAGTCAAAGTTGAGATTATGGAAACAATAACTATGATGGAATAAGTTACTATTCTATTTAAGATATATATAAAAGTTACCCACTTATCTTGACCCAGATAGGTGAATTCTCTGAGGAGGAATGATAGTATGAAGAAACATTGACTTCACCTAATGCCCGAGCCACCTTGCTCCAGTACAGGCAGAATCAAGATAAGCAAAAAGTGACTACTGGCCTTGGCCTTTTGTTAGCTAAAGCCTATTAGCCTTTGCACATGGATCATCATTTGGCCTGCAATGCCCTAGTCTGGATCTCCCAGCTGAGCTTTTCCTTCATTGTAATTTCTGCTGTCAAGACTTAGCCACTGTCTCTTGACTAAACCCTCTAGAATCTAGACATTCTTTGTGCTAAGGCACCCCCGCACCATTTATGTCTGTTTCCATAAAAATGGATGAGTCTACACTTGTTTATCTGTCTACTCCGTGTGTGTTCTTGGGCTCTTTCATGTGTCTGTCTGGCTGAATTGAGGGACTACAGAGTACTTCCTGCAGCCCAATCACAGCAGGAAGATTCAGCTCTGGTCTTGGACCACCAGGAGGATCCCACTGAGGACCTGCTGTGTTGGGGAGGAAGCTGCACTGTCTCAGGGTTCCTTGGTAGCACTATGCAGCAAGCAAAGACTGAAGAAACTGCAGAGCCCTGAAACCACAGCTCAGACTGTTACAAGGCAGGGTTGAAATGTCATTTCAGTTTCTGTAAATCACTGAGTCTAGTTAACCATGTAAATTTGTCGCTGAAAACTACAATGAAAGGAAGAGATGCCAGATAACTACAATAAAGAGATGCCACTGACATCTTTATGTCATAAAATATTTCCTTTTTAACTACTTTACTTTTCTGAGGTCTTAACAGAATAGAATAAAATGTTAGAAAAAAATAAGTAGTTCACTAGATTGTGAGCTTCATGAAGACAAAGAACACTACATTTGGTGAAGGGAGGGGTATCTGTTGCTGTTCTATAGTTATTCATTATTATACAATCCCTGGGTCCTAACACAGTGCTTGGCACGTGAAAAGTATAAATTAATATTGATCAAGTGCTTATAAGTTCTAGAATACATTCTGAGATCTCAGGCTAAGTGATAAACAAGACAAAACTTTGCTTTAATTAAGCTTATATTCTGGTGGTAGAAAGCACAAAACAAACAGAGAATTAAATCAAGAATAAACTATCAGAAAGTAATGTGTGCTATTAGAAAGTGTTAGAGGAGCTAATTTAGTTTGAGTGGATAGGATGGATCTTTTCTCCTAAATAACACCCATGAGAAAACATCCCAGTACTTCTCAACTTTTCCACCCATGAAAATCATTTGAGTAGTTAAGGAATCAGAGACTGATTTCACTGGGCTTAGGTAGTAGAGCCTGGGCACTGGGATTGCTTAAATGTTCCCAGCCAACTCAATGCTTGCCTGGTAGATCAGATAGTAAAGAATCTGCTTGTAATGTGGGAGACTCACGTTTGATCCCTGGGTCAGGATGATTCCCTGGAGGAGGAAAGGGCAAACCACTCAGGAATTTTGGCTATAAATCCTATGGACAGAGGACTCTGGTGGATGACAGTCCTTGGAGTCACAAAGTTGGACACAACTGAGCAACTAACACATAGTAAGCCAACTCTGAATGGTTAGCCATGAATGAGAAGAACTGAAGAGAAAAGTACATTCCAGCACAGAAATAACTAGTACAAAAGCTTTCCCATAGGAGTTAGACTTGTGATCAGAGCAATGATTAATAAACTCCTGATCTGATCATACAGATGACAGCCTTGTCTAACTCAATGAAACTAAGCCATGCCATGTGGGGCCACCCAAGACGGACGGGTCATGGTAGAGAGGTCTGACAGAATGTGGTCCACTGGAGTAGGGAATGGCAAACCACTTCAGTATTCTTGCCTTGAGAACCCCATGAACAGTTATGAAAAGGCAAAATGATAGGATACTGAAAGGGTAACTGCCCGGGTCTGTAGGTGCCCAATATTTTACTGGAGATGAGTGGAGAAATAACTTCAGAAAGAATGAAGGGATGGAGCCAAAGCAAAAACAATACCCAGCTGTGGATGTGACTGGTGATAGAAGCAAGGTCTGATGCTGTAAAGAGCAGTATTGCATAGGAACCTAGAATGTCAGGTCTATGAATCAAGGCAAATTGGAAATGGTCAAACAGGAGATGGCAAGAGTGAATGTTGACATCCTAGGAATCAGCAAACTAAAATGGAATGGAATGGGTGATTTTAACTCAGATGACCATTATATCTACTACTATGGGCAGGAATGCCTCAGAAGAAATGGAGTAG
>SJYA01000581.1:247856-282264 GCA_006410615.1 Neotragus moschatus | reverse complement strand
GGGGCGGGGCAGGGGCGGGAAGCAGTGAGCATACCACATAGAAATCATATGTTCACATAACATTTCAGAATTACATAATTTCATAAATTCACCATGAAAAACAAGAAGGGAGTCTCATAGGTGGATAACACATGCCCATTTATAACATGCAATTTTAAGTGGAGAAAAGTAGGAAAAATAAGAATTATAAACCTCTCAGATCACACTCTCCAGGGAAAAAAGCACCAGGAATTCAATTGCCTGGTTCTAGTCAAGCCCTACCAGCTATTACCTGTGTGATCTGGAGTAAATCTCTTCAAATTCTGAGCCTCAGGGCTCTCATCTCTGAAAACCAATGGTTGGCTTAACAGATCATGAAAGTTACCTGTCATCTCTATAAACCTTAGGATACAATGAAAATTGAAGCTCCGTTTTTACACACCTATTAATAAAAGCAGATCAGTAAAACATTTAGCTCTTATTCAAAAAGGAAAAAACACTATTTTGAAAACTCACTTCACAGTACAGAAAAATTATATATACATAAATTTTATGTGTGTGTGTTACAGCTTATTACTTAGGGGGAAAATAGACTGGATTAAGTCACACCTGGTTAAGGTGGAAGGGGTAGGAGAGAGAGGGAAGGAAAGGAATTTGAAACGTCTGCAGAGCTCATTAGTGCCCTGATACCAAATGATTCAAGGACATCTTTGGCTTTGATTCAAACAGTTGTTCTGTTCTGAGTAACATGAAGATAATCTAAAGATCCACAGCTGGACTCTGGAAAAACTTGTGTGATTTTTCTGTAATAAAAGTAACAAATTTGCTGTGTAGGTTGCATGACACAGGATCATTTCAGAATGAATCCTGTCAAAGCCCTGGGCCCAGAGGACCTGCTTTTATGCAATTTTGGTAAAAGATATGATTTGTTTTTAAGTTGCTCTGGTATTAAGAAAGGCTGAGCAAGCAGTTTTGAGAGGTCACAGCTCAAGTTAAAATAAAGAAAGTGAACATTTGTGCTCACACATTGAAATGCATTTTTGTGAGTCTAATCTCCCTCAGTCCAGGGGTTTCTCAGCCAACTCTCCAAACAGCACATCAAGATGAATCACTTATCCACATGGTTTAAATTCTGTCTCCTCTTGTTTCACAGAAGTCTGATGCCACAACGGATGCTGCTAATGACACCTTTGATTTAGAAATAAGGGGACATGCCAGGTCTTTCTCAGCCACACCCTTTGTTCTTCATTAATCACAACATCACTGAAATCTAAAGCCATTGGGGACCTCACACATCATCAATATTCTTAAGAAAGAGTTAATAGTTTAAACACTACAGTAATATAATGAAAATAAAATCATAAATTTCTTCCAGAAGTGTTAAGGTTTTTTTTTCCCAGATGCCTTTTTTCCACTGCTACTCTTTAAAGATAATCCCCATTAAGTTTAAGCACAGATTAATTCAATAAATAATTTCCGCTACTTCCTCATGATCTTCAAGGATTGTAGTAACACAAATGTATCTGTGATCCTTAAAAGCCCTTCACCCCAAATCCTCATATTCCCTTCACTGACCCCCACAAAACTCTTCAGAATCATCTGACCACTGATGGATGAATGGACCCCAAACCATCTGAGAGCCAGAGATCTCCAAATATTTCTAGGAATGAATTTACTTATTTTCAAATATAGACCATAAACCTTATGGATTTTTCCCTTGGGTTGACAAAAGAAATATTTTTGCTGCTGTCCAACCAATAAATTTTCTGTACCCCTGACACACACCTGAATTTTTAGAGGCAATTTTCTAAACTAAAATTTATACACACAGTGTAAATTTTCGGAAGCTTTCCTCCTGGAAAGCCAATTTCTCATACACCTTGTAACAAACACTGACCACATCCTAACCAAAGCTAAATACTGTGTAATGCTAAGCAGACCTGGGCCTGCAGGAAATAAGATGCCACATTCAGGACAGCTGTCAGCACTTGTCCAGCACCTGGCCTTCCACTCATCTCTCCCCTGCAATTAGCCAGGAGGGAGGTTTGGAGGTAAGTGGACAACTTCTGATCCCCAAACAAGAAAGAATGTCACTTGATGGCTGTTTTGCAAATACCTTGCTGAGGTTGACCACTGTCTGACTATTTTATTTCTACCTGAGTGTTGCTTACTAACTCTTTTCTCCTAAGACAGTTGAAGACCATCTTACACATTCCTACATAAACCCACAGCATTCTAGAGTACCACAAATTCACACTTTATTTTTAAGAAATGGGCCTGACAAAAGCTTTTCTGAAGATAGAAAAGCAGCTAGATGATGCCTTCTAGGGTGGTTAGCAAAGGCTCAAATCCAGATTCAAGCCAGTGGATTTTATTCACTTACGCATTCATTCAATAAACATCTTTCTGATCATCTGATTTGCTCAAAGTACTGTGGCACGTGCAGCAGTTGATATCAGAATAGAAGGAAGAGCTTCTCCCCTCAAACAGTTAATAGCTGTGTGTCCATGTACAACTGGACACTCCTGTGTGCAGCAAGTTTAGAGTACAGATTTTTGGAATAGGAAGATAAGTACATGCATTTAGAAAATGTAGAAATCATTAGGCATGGAGCTCAAAACTATAATTTTCACTTGAATTCACATTTTCATACAATGTATTTTATACTCAGCAGAAGAAAAATGTAATAGATAATTTATAATTAAATATTGATCTTCTTTTAGACAAGGATCCTTAACACTTTGTTTAGTTTCTTTCAGTCAATATTCATGCATTGAGAGTACTATTATTTAAAGACATAGTTAACACTTCAAGATAGTTAAGACATGGCACGCTTAACTATGGAAAGCACAACAAATGTAATTAATTTTTAAAGATCATTTAGAAAACCACTGTAAATCAAATTACTGACTAAAAGGGCACTGATGTGATGCTTTGGTCACTAGCCAGCTTTTATACAAGAGGAAACTGAGGTCCAGAAGGAAACGGGTCCGTGTATAAAAATGTATAGAGTTTGCCCAGAGGAGACAGTTTATACTACAAACTCATAGTTTGTTTGTTTTGTTTTAACCCTTAAATTCAACATAATTCTAATTAGTCTGGTTATCTGATTCTTCAACCAACAGAAAGCACATTAGAAAGAAAAGAAGATCAAGTTACCAGAATCAGAGCAATAACTGCTGCCAAGTCAAAGAAGGAACAACAACAAAGACGAGGAAATGACATCAGAACATCACAAAACAAAGACATCACACATGGCACAAAACGTACAGCAGGCTTGTGACATCAAATTAAGGACAATAGCTGCATGCACATTAAGAGCCCCTCAAGTTCATTACTTTATCACTTTCAGTCTCTTGTTTCATTCTCCTCGTCCTTCACTAAGTTCCAATCATTTTGCAAACTTGTCAAGGTCTTTCCCTCCCAAGGGCTTCACTCATGCTGCTCTCTCTGCTTAGAAATCTTTTTGCCCCATTATTCACATGGTTACATCTTTTTTCTTAAAGCCTGAATTTATACAAGAACTGTCACAGAAAATATTAGTTGAATAAATAGATGAAAAAATAAGTATCAATCTTCTTAACCCTGTGTTTTTCAGAAAAAAACTATCACATGTTCCATTTAAAAAACAGTGAACTAAACACAGTATGTCCACCAAAAATGTTTACAATGAATCAGTCTTACAAATAAAAGCAGTAGCAACTCCAAGTAACTAGGAAGATTCTTATTTTATGAAATGTAATATAATCACCACTGAGCCACTATAGTAACCCCCTACATACAAATGAGCTCTTCTCTTGAGAGTTGGTTCAAGTCCAATTTGTTTATAAGTCTCAAAGTTAGCCTAGGTATCCAAATAACACAATCAGCTATATAGTACTGTACTATAACGGGTTTATAATACTTTATACACAAATAATACATAAAGAACACACAAACAAAAAAAAATTTTTTTAATTAACCTTACAATACAGTACCCTGAAAAGTACAGTAGTACAGTTCAATAGCTGGCATACAGCGGCCGGAATCGAGTGAACAGGCAAGAAGAGTTACTGACTGGAGGAAGAAGACAAGGTGGGAAATGATAGAGCTGGAGAATCATCAACAACTGGAGATGGAGAGCAAGCTGCAATTTCACTCAAATATGATGTTGATGGCATGTGCATTCGCATCTTTGAAAGTTTGCAATTGCAACTTGGATGTTTGTATGTCGACTTACTGTATTCCAGTGTAGCCATTTCTCTTAAGACCTACACTTTCCTTACTATACAAACCAGGTTTGGTAACAGTGTAGTGATGAAGCTTTCATTTTTATGGGGGCAAGCTACATGTCATCAACTCTGGATATCATACTTCACGTTTCAACTAGAGAATAACTACATACATTTCTGCCTATTAATTTTTCCAAATAATTCAATGAAAAACAATACTAACCTTATCATTTAGGTTGTGACTAAAGGTTTACTAAGATTAAAAACTTTTTAATGCCACTTTCTTTTCAAAATAGATCATAGGTCAAAAGGATCAGATGGTCTGATTGTTTTTAATAGAATAACTCTGAACTCTCAATGAATTAATTCAAGGTTTATTTTTCAATGATCCTTTCACATTCAGATAATTGAGGTCTTACAAGAGATTCAAACCCACATTTGTATCTTCTCAGTGACCTGTTAGTCCAAGTTGCTCAGTTCAAAATGTAAGAAGATTCTTCTCTGCCCCAGCTGTGCCAATTCAACCCAGAATGGGAAACATCGAGTTCTGACACCCTTCCAGAACCGAGATTTTGTGATGGAAACGAAGCTGACAGTTCTGTCAGAGATGTGAGAATCCGAATCAGATCCAGCTCGTTCCTGCAGAGATGTGCTGGCTCTGAGGAGCCAGAGATAATAAAAGCAAGCTTAGTGGCTAAAATGAACAAGTGTAAGTCAAAGACACATGGGAAGAGACATTGAGCCAAAGGCTGATTTTTCACACATTACTGATGAGGCAAATGGTGATTTTGCCGAAGGTTCTTCAACCACTGGAGCAAAATGAGGGATAGGTATCATTCTATTTTCTTCCTGGTGGCTCAGATGGTAAAACGTCTGCCTACAATTCAGGAGACCTGGGTTCAATCCCTGAGTCAGGAAGATCCTCTACAGAAAGAAATGGCAGCCCACTCCAGTACTCTTGCCTGGAGAATCCCATGGACAGAGGGGCCTAGTAGGTTAGTCCATGGGGTCGCATAGAGTCAGACACAACTGAGCGACTTCACTTTCACTTTCACTTTAGGGTTCTGCAGCTCCTTTCAGTGTAAACTTCCTGCCCTCGACATCTCCTCTCCCTTACTTGGCATTTCAGGTAATGGAGTTACATGTTCCTGGTAGTATAAATGTTCCACGATGATTTTCAGGATCCAAAGTCCTATTCCTTCCATACATTAAACACTCGATTTTTTAAAAGTCATTTGGCCAATACGTATATTCCTTTCAATCTTTTAAACATCCTTCAAGATAGATGCTATTATTTATGTTGTGCAGATAGGAACTAAGGATCATAGAGAAAAGTTAACTTACTCAAGATCACACAGCTAGTAAGTCACAGAGCCAGGATTTAAACCACATCCTTCAGAATTACACTACTATCTTCCCTTCCTACTGTTGCTGATAGAATTCCCTCACTGAGGAATTTAAGGGTTTTCTGCTGAAGGAAGACACTTTCATTTTAGAAAAGGTAAATGAAAGAAAATCTCCATATAAGTATATAAAACAATTTTGTAATCCTTTTCTTTTTAATACTGATTTATTTACTTGGCTGTGTCAGGTCTTTAGTTGCTGTATGTGAGATCTTTAGTTGTGGAATTTAGGATCTAGTTCCCTGACCAGGCATGGAACCTGAGCCCCCTGCATTAGGAGCACAGACTCTTAGCCACTGGACCACCAGGAAGTCCCAAGAGATTTTTAAGGTAGAGCGAACACTAAGAAACTTTATAGATTTCTAGTTTGGGGTTTTGCATTTGCTTTTGTCCCTGGTCTAGAGGTGTTTGTGCATGTGTGTATGTGTGTATAAGACTGATATGATAAATAAATATATTTACTGATAGATAAGTAATCTTATTACCTGTATGCTTATTGTGTACCCAGATGATAAATTTTGAAATGAAGAAATGTGGTCAACATCACAAAATAGTCATTTAACTTTCCACTAAATTAAATGTTTGTTTGTCCATTATATTCAGAGAGATGTGAGCTTTCTGCCTAGTGGAAAAGAATAAATGCAGATTTTAGGGTCCTGCCTCACCACGTAGCCTCTTCAGAGACTGTCATCATCATTTGCAATATGGAAATCTCTAAAACATCTACTTCAGAAGGTTATATCCAGGCTCAAATGAAATCATTTATGTGAAGACTTTTGGTAAATGACAAAGTCCAATAGGCCCTCATATGAGAAAGTGTCTTATCTAGTTCAAAACCTATCTTTTGAAACTATCCTAAGAGATTCCTCTTAGCAAAAGTCTCTGTAGCTTCAAAAGGTTGTGTTGCTGCTGAATTTTATATTTCTTTTAATATTTTCAATTTGGGGATACCTTTTTCCCCAGGAGTTACCACAATTCTGATTTGAAGACGCATATAATCTAGAGAGGCCTGCTTGCAGTTGTGGTGGTTTCCATGCTACTGCTCAAGGGTGAGAAGCTACCTTATAATGTACAGTAAATCTGCTACGTAGGAACCTTCAAGTTGAGAACTGTCAAAGATGTGAGCGTGCGTTCTACGTCCAATCATGTGGGTCACTTCATGTGTCTGGAGTTTACTGTAAAAGTTGGGTACCTAGGCTAACTTTGTTGGACTTAGGAATAAACTGGACTTACGAACTTGCTCTCAGAATGGAACTCACTCATATGTAGGAAGGCTTTACTGTATTAGAATGTTGGCCAAGAAGGAAGACAGTGCAAGAATAACTTTGAAAGCAAGACAGACAAACTGGATTCATGTTCCCTGAGTTGCTTCCTTCAAGGTTCTCATACTAAGATCAGTTGGACAAAAGGCCTAAGGACTAAGAGGAGGAAGTATGATGTCCATATTTAAATGCTCAGCGTGAGAGAGGAAAACCCTATTCATGTTGCATTAATATTTTCAGTAACTGTTCAGATAATATCTAGGCCTGTAATGATTACAGTGTGGTTAGGAAATGAGCAGTAATGAACAGTGTTGAATCATTTCATCTTCTAAGAAAGAAATCAAGAACAAAGTCTAATGATTATCCCCAGCAAGTAAAATATTGCAGACCACAAAACGATTTGCCATTCTAATCCATTGCAAGCATAAACAAACACATACTTGCATGTATACACACATACCCCTACACGGAAACCATTGTCAAAAGCTGAAAGAGTTAATTTAGGCCTTGGAGACAACTTGCTTTAAGCACTGGTTCAAAAGCTCTTAAATAGCAGAAAAATCAATACGCTTTTATCAGACTTCAGTGTTTATAGAAGCAATACAAAACAGGATTTTGTTAAATGTATATATTATGCCAGATCAAACTGTAAGTTAAAACATCTGTGTCCAAGTTAATCTCAGATACAGCATGGAGATTATTTGAATTGTGTGTTTCCTTTTGTGACCTTTTAAGATGTGGCTTTTGGGGGGGACAGATGGGGAATAATTTTCTTAAGCTTTTAGTTGCCTGCAACAGTGCCAACAGTTGAACATAACAGCAATATTTTTTTAAATTACCCAGATGAATAACAAAAAAAGAAAGAAAACCCCTTTAGTAATTTCAAAATAGTGTTGTATAGGGAATCTTAAAAAATAAATTATAGACACATAAATATAGGTATGTGCATCTAAGATTGCTATAGGCTATCCATGACATAAAATTTTCAATTAAAACCATTTTTATGAGCAATAATCACATTCTGAAAGGCATACACAACTTACTTGTGGATTATACTACTTCCCTGATGAAACAAACCTTGAAACACAGGCAAGTATAATGTACTAAGTTTAACACGCACCAGTGTTTTTAACACAATAAAGTCTTATGGAAAATGTCTTGTAGAAAGTCCTTAGTTCTTGCTTGGAGGAGACAAGAAAACAAGAAGTGAAGTTGATGGAAGCTTTCTTTTTTTAGATCTGTTTTTAAGGGATCAGACATCTGTAAATCAAATCCAGTTTGATTGAAACAATAAATTTGATTTGATTCTGAAATTTCATTTCAAAAGTGTAAGAGAGAAATTCATGGGACCCCTCAAAGTAAATGACAAGCCTGGTCTCTGAAATATGTCAGGAACACATTAGCACCATGTAAAAATAACAACAGAGCTGAACCAAAGTCACAATGGCCAAATATCCTAAAAACAGGGCTCCAGGAAAGCAACTTCACGGATCTAATATTAGTTGTGTCTTCGGTAAGTAACAGAGACTTCTTATGATTAAATTCCCTGAGCAGATAACTTCTGGTATACTAATGCTATTCCTTGTTTATTTGGACAAAAGATACAAACCGAAGATTAAGAAGACTGGATTGTAAATGCTCCAAGGGAAGCAGAGTCATTGAACAATCTAAAAATTGATTGAATATATATTTTGCCCAGGCTCTTTTAGGCACTAATAATACAGGGAACAAAATAAACTGCCTGACTTTATGGAGTTTATGTTTATATGCTAGCAAAGAGAAAAGCCACACTCAGTATAAATATATATAATGCCAGGTGATGATGAGTGCTATGAAAAAAATGAAGCAAGAAAAGGGAACAGAGAATTAAGGAGTAACACCATATCAAATAAAGCCTTTCTGTTGAGGTGACATTTGAGCAGAGTCCTGAATAAAATAAGGGAATAAGCCCCATGGATATCTCCAGAAAGAGTATTCCAAACAGAAAGAACAGCAAATACAAGATTCCTAAACACGAGCTTGCTTAGTTGGCTTGAAGAACATCAAGCAGGTAAATGGGGCTAGAGCAGATGCTGGATAGAGGCATGAAATAGGATGAGAGAAGTAACTTGGGGGAGTTCATGTTCAATCTTGGAAACTGCTGATTGCAGCGGGGGAGGATCTGAGCAGAGCAGGGGTGTGGTGATCCTCGCAAAGACTAGGGCAAGTCACCTCAGCTTCCACCTAAAGCAAAACCAGTACAGTACTCAAAGAGTGCCTCAAATATAACAGATGTTCAATAAAGATCTGTTGAATGAAAGAAAAAATGAACCAGTATAAGATATGATGGTGATAGCCTATGCCCCAGTAAAAACTTTTCCACCATTAGACCTTTACTCTTTTAATCAAAACCATATTCCCTTTTTACACTGTAGCATACACCTAACCAACATCATAATTTAGTCACTTTGAGTCATCAGTGTGTTTTGTGAACTAATTGACTAACAGATTCTGCCCAATGTGACTATGAGCAGAGGCTAGATATTGAAAGTGTCTGGATAAAAAAAGATCTGAGGGACAAGAACCGTGTATTAGAATTTTAAGAGTGGATGACTAAAATAAAGATTTGGGAGAATACTGCTAAAAGAGGATGTGGGAAGATGATAACAATGAACTATGACTATTCTTCAACTGCTCCCAAAGCAGCCCTGAAAATATTCCCTGCTTACATCTACAACATATTTCCAGTGTTCATCCTACTTCTGCAGAATCCAGTTTTTTCTAGTTGAAGGGCTTGGTCATCCATTCTGGGTCACCATTCTTCCTAGGGAACAGGAAATTAGGCATGGCTTGACTTCTAAGAGAACATAGTCAACAAGTGCTTTTTATCTAGACCAGAATAACATTGGGCCTTTTGGAAGTTGGAAAATTATCTTCCTTGTCAGTACACAAAAAGTCTGGTCTGAGTTAATAAATATATCTCTTGGAGTGTCTGTTTCACTAGAAGAAAGGAAAATTGACCTTTAGGGATATCTGAGTCAATCCATCCTTGGGTACAAAAAGTTAGCCCCAGTCCCTCCTATAGGAGGCCATCCTATAGGAGCCCAGGGCTTAATATTAAGCCTTTTTCACATCATGCAATTATCTTCATTCTCAAGATGCCAACTGGTAGTCTAAGGAAAAGGACATAGCTCTAACAGGAAAAGATACTGAGATTTTGATTCATAACTTAAGATGAGTAAATGAAATAAATGGAAATGAATTCTCATATAGAACAATTTCAACTATGATCTCTTCTCCTACCATACATATTTTTAAAGTGGCATATTTATATATACATACTGTATATACACTTACACTACTTAACCAGTCACCCTCAGTTCAGTTCAGTTGCTCAGTTGTGTCCGACTCTTTGCGACCCCATGAATCGCAGCACGCCAGGCCTCCCTGTCCATCAGCAGTCACCCTACTTATGTAATAATTGATTCCTTGGCTTGTTTCATAAAGGAGTGACCATGCAGTGGACATTTGTTATTGCTTTTAAGTGTAATTCATGGCAAAGAATAGGACCTATGTCTCATAGGCAAATATTCTGATTCATTACATAGATTAGCCTTGGGTTCAATGAGTTTCTTTGTAAAAATCTGTGATGTAGATTGACTGCCATTGCCAGAGTGGAAATGTGGTACACCCTATTATCTGTATCAATTCTCTAACTCAGGGGCCAACAAACTGCAGTCCTTACATCAAATCCAGCTACTGCCTGCTTTTGTTAAGAAAGTTTGATTGGAATCCATCAATCATATCCATTCATTATTACTGTCTATAGATGCTATGTTCTACTACAGCAAAGTTAATTTGCAACAGAATAGCTGAAATAGAGACCGTACTGCCTGCAAAACCTAAATAATCTGGCTGACTCTTTACAGAAAAAATTTGCTGACCATATCCCCTCTCCAATCTAATTTGCAGAGAAAAACATGTATGTGTCAAACTACCTCTTCTTCTACCTTTCTCTTGGCTCAAATAGGTTTTGAATTGTCATAATACAAGTTCCCAAACCAATGAGTCCACATTAAATTATTAGTGGTTTAGGAGCACACCACAGTTTTGTTTTGCATTTTGCTTTATTTACCCTTAGTTGCAAGGTGTCTTCAGAGAAGGCAATGGCATCCCACTCCAGTACTTTTGCCTAGAAAATCCCATGGGCAGAGGAGCCTGGTGGGCTGCAGTCCATGGCGTCGCTAAGAGTCTGATATGACTGAGCGACTTCACTTTCACTTTTCACTTTCGTGCATTGGAGAAGGAAACGGCAACCCACTCCAGTGTTCTTGCCTGGAGAGTCCCAGTGACAGCAGAACCTGCTGGGCTGCTGTCTATGGGGTTGCACAGAGTCGGACACGACTGAAGCGACTTAGCAGCAGCAGCAAGGTGTCTTCAAGGTAGTAGCTACAGCTTAATGGAAATAATGGAAATAGTTTGATTTGAGGAATAATTGAGAAGAGCCTATCAAGTGTAGCCAGATTTCTACTGTGAATTTTTGAGTACTGATATCCCCAAGTTTATCGCATTAGCATCATAGAAAGCCTACTTTTTATTTGCTCTAATAACCTGCCAGCAGCTGTCCACAACTCTGTTTTTCATGTTCTAAAATAATTGTCACTTTTTAATTGTCAAAATTGATTTCATGATTCCACTTAGAATATAAAAAAGCACAAAAGAGGTCCTTACCCTCATAAGGAGAAAAAGCCAAAAAAGTTTACAATGATTTTTCTTGAGCACATTTAGAGCTGAAGTATCAAGGCAACCAGAACCAATTTCCAAAGAATTGAAAAGCCCTTCTGAGGAGAAGTGGGTCAAAGAAACTATTTTTCCTTTGGCAAAGCAGAAGAGGGTGAGGTGAGTGACAGCAGCTAGGAAGAAAACAGCTAAAATTTTAACAAATCCTTATGTGAGCACAGGATGGAAGGCACAGATAAAGACAAGAGCTCCTTCAGTGCCACGTGGATAATGCAAGTGGAGGCAAGCATTAAATCCCACCCACTTCCCTGGACCCTTCTCTCATAGAAAGTATTGGGTTGGCCAAAAATTTCTTTTGGGCTTTTCTCTAACATCAGAAAACTCAAAAGAACATTTTGGCCAACCCAATAAAAGCCTTAACCCATCAAGAGAAGGGAAGGAAATGCTTGGGTTACCTATCAGAACCAAGGAAAAAACACACACTTCCAATACAATCCACTCTAACCTTAAATTCATTGTGTCCAAGCCAGACCTCATTTACTTCCTCTCAAATCTCTACTATGTTCCCTAATGACAAATGATGCTACGACCCACTCAATTAGCACACCACAGACGGATTCATCGGGACTCTCTCGGCCTTCCTTTTTTACAGTTAAATTGGTTCTTCCTAAATCTCGCTCTGACCTCAAAAGGTCAGCCTGTTAATTCCCGCTGTTATGATTTTGCTTCCCAGGTGTCATAGTTGTAAAGAATCTGCCTGCCAATGCAGAAGATGCAAGAGACACAGATTTCAGGATCCTTTTCAGGACTGTTAAAATAGCTCCTTGGGACTTCCCTGGCAGTCCAATGGTTATGACTCTGCACATCTAATGCAGGGGGCACAGATTTGATACCTGGTGAAGGAACTAAGAGCCCGTATGCCATGTGGCCAACAAATAAGAAATTAAAAATAATAAAAATTAAGATTAAAAATAGCTTAACTAATACTGGATCTTCAGTGTCCTCACATTCTGCTCATACAACATTGCTTAATTTCTGTCCCTTCTTGAAGTACTTTTAGCTTTCTGCATCCTACAAGATGAAGTTCAAGGTCCTCAGCAGGGCAGAAAACATCCACCTACTTTATCAAATACATTTTCCTCAGGGCCCATCCTAAACACTCTGCCTAGCCACACAGAATGAATTACCATCACACTGACATCCTGCAGCCTTTAAAGCTCAGTGTCTTATATGGGTCAGTCGCTCATCCTGGAATGTTCTTTCCTGCTTTTCCAAACTGATAACCTTACATTCATCTTTTAAGTTTAAGCACCTACTCCTCTTTGAACTCTTCCCTGAACCCCTCCCCCCAACTCTAGTGTGGTAACTGTTATCTCCTCAGTTAAGCTATGATGTTCACAGAGCAGAACCTTTCATGCCACTGTGTCTTATTCCTGTCAGTAACTTTAGCTCCTTACACAATTATTGGCATATAGTAGATGTTCACTACTAAATTCTAAGTTCACTACTAAATCTAAGTTGATTAAATGGTAAGCCTGAAGTGAAGACAGACACATGACAACTCTTTCCATATCTCACTTTGAATAAATGAATAACTGTTAATGATTAGTACTACCAACGAGAGGCAATTCAGTTCTCTAATATCAGATGAAATATATTCTTCTGTTTCTACTCAGATGTTCTGAAGGAGATTTTAGGAAAAGGGAACTGAACTTTCTCTTTGCATTTAGAGAAGAGAATACCCTCATAAAGGCTTATATAGATGGTTTTTGCCACTCCAGCCTTTGGCAAAATAAATGTGCTTCAACATGGTGTCATGGCATTACTAGAATTCTATAGCAAGCTACACTTACTTACTTAGGCAAAAAGGCTTGTATCTAGGTCTTATCCATTTGAGAGTAATTTCTGCAGAAAATGTGTTCAATGATAGCATTCCTCACTGAGTCCAAATACCGCCAATGCTTTAAAGAAAGGACAATGTGGTGATAATCACCATTTAATTTCAAGTGTTGCATGTTTGTTTCAACAAATTTCAAAACATTTCCCAAGGGATTTTAAAGAAAGTCACCAAGTATGTTTAACAAAACAACATATGGAATGCTAATTTTGTTGTGATGCTATACTCTAATACAGCAAGAAACAGATTTTTCGTAAAATCAGCAGATTTGCAAACACTAATTAAGAAACATTGAAAACTATCAAGGTCAATTTAAAACTCCATTTGAAAACAAATATTCCTCATCTTGTGAGCTCTAGTAATTTCCCACTAGGGATTTCACTGCATATCAACAAACTTCCACTGTGCAAGCTCTTCAATGAAGGTAAATAAATATAAGGTTTACTTCAAACTGTCAATACAAAGCCAACCAGTGAGCTTTGGAGAGCAGGGTGGAAATAACTAATTTGTCTCTCTCAGTATAATCTCTAATCAGGAATCTAAGATCCTTGGGATATAGGATTTCTACTTAACTTAAGATATATCACTCCTAAGAGACTTTCCAGGAGTTCTGTGCCTGCCAGAAGGGAGGATGCTCTGATACTGTTAACTCTTTGTGAGAATGATTCTCTGCCTCCTGTGAAAAGATCAAGAAAACCTAAGAAACCAGTTTTACAACTTATACTTAGAGGCAGCCCTTTGCCATGTAGCCATTCTTTTTCCTGTCTCTCTGTCCAGTGGCCATGTCATTGTTTGTAAGGTCCTCCACCCCAAAAGTGGGGGGAATGTATACATAAATATACACATCATGTGTGTGTGTGTGTGTTTGTGTGTGTGTACACTTTCCAAATACTCAGATTTTAGCCAGTGGGTATTGACTAAGTGTTCACATGGTCAGTCTAGCTATACCTACCACTCATGTCTTGGCACTGTTGACTACATATACAAGGGATGGGCAGATATATTCACACGCCACAAGAATAGATCCACCAGTAATATCAACATGTTTTTAACAGTGTAATTTATACCAAACTGCCCTTTCACCTCAGAACCCTAGACCAACAACAGTAGAAAAGGTGATGTGAATCTAAGTAGCAAATTTAATATATGTCCAAGGCCTAAAATGTTTTGCACTAAACAATTTGGCAGATTATTGTTCTGTCTCTTTCATACCTTATCTTGTTCCAGAAAGGAATTAAAGGAGTTTTGTGTGAAATAAATGTGAGACTGGCTGAAGTTTGGAAAGCTGCTATATGGAATTTGCTCTTTCACCCCCATTATATTCTTTTTAAAGAAATTTGATGTAAAATGTCATATATTTGAATGAGTCAGTCTTCTGTCCCACAGATCCCTCAACAGTGCACCGCTCAAATAAAGATTAAAGAGTCTTAATGTAAAGATGTAAAAGTATGAGAAGCATAGGCAAAAATACATCAGAATAACTGTTATGGAGATTTGTCAAATATAAACTGGTTTCCTTGAGGAACACTACCTCACACACAAATGCACCTTCTCCTCTCCTTCCTTTTTGCATTGCACTTCACTGTGCTTAGTCACTCAGTCATGGACGACTCTTTGCGACCCGAAGGACTGAAGTCCACCAGCCTCTTCTGTCTATGGAGATTCTCCAGGCAAGAATACTGGAGTGGGTTGCCATGCCCTCTTCCAGGCCATGGGGTGGGAAGGACCATCTTAGCCAATGAGTAATTTAATTTATTCTTGTGCAATTTAATTATTCTTGCATCTAGGGCTTTTGACTGTAGATACAGAAAGCACAGCAACTAAGACACAGACATTGGAAGTTTTAAAACACTATTTATTGCTAAGTCTAAAACACTCAAACACCACAGCCTAGTGATTGCCAAATCTAAATTAGAGTTTGTGGGGTTTTTTAAAGTTTCTCTTTAGAGGAACATTTCAGCTCTATAGAGAGGTGTGATACATAAGAAGATGGAGTATCTGGCTGGAGACCAATTTGCCTATGAGCCCAAACCAACTGGACCCATATGGAAAGCTTTTATAAAATCATAAATGGTAAAGCTGAAGAAAACTCTAGTCGAGGACTGCTTTATGGCATCAATAATTAAATCGGACTCACTGCACTCATGGGGTTATTGCAAATTCTGACTAAACCTAAAGAATTTTCCAATAATCTAATTATTCCCTTATTTATTCATGTTTATCCACAGTGATCTTTTGTTTCTCTGCTTTTAATTGAATGTTTAAAACTTTACAGCTCTTCAGAAACTTTGTTTAAAGGCTCATAGACAACTTACATGGACTTTTTCATGAGAAAGGAAAGAAACATTAGTGTGACAGATATCAAAGTCCCAGAGACAGAACAGGAACAGCAAAATGGAAGGCAATAGTTAATGCATTTTTTTTCACTCTGGTAAAACAGATATAACATGAAATTTACCATTTTAGCCACTTCTAAGTATACAATTGCATTAAATAGATGCACAATGTTGTATAAACTTCACCACTATATACTTCTAAAAGTTTTTTTAATACTCTAAACAGAAACTTTATATCCATTAAACACTATTCCCCACCTCTCCTTCCCCTCCTAACCTCTACTCTACTATCTCTGAATTTGCCTATCCTAGGTACCTCATAAGTGGAATGACACAACATTTGCCCTTTGGTGTCTGATATTTCATTGAGCATAGTGTTTCCGAAGTTTATTCATGCTGTAGTGTGTATTACAATTCCATTCCCTTTTATGACTGAATAATATTGTATCATATACAACATTTTGTTCATACTTTCATCTGTTCATGGACCCTTGGGTTGTTTCCACTTTGTGGTTATTGTGAATAATGCTGTTATCCTCATTTGTGTGCAAATATCCGTCTGAGTGTTTTCAGTTCCTTGGGATATATAATTAGGAGAGGGATTATTGAAGCAGATCATAATTCTATGTTTGGCTTTTTGAAAAAACTGCTCTGTTTTCTTCAGTAGCTGTACCATTTTACATTCCACCACTTAGCATGAGAGTTCCAATTTCTCCACATGTTCACCAACAGCTGTTATTTTCTATTTTATTCGATTGTTTGTTAACAATAGCCATCCTGATGGATATGAAATGGCATTTCATAGAGGGTTTGATTTCAGTTTGGTTCAGTTCAGTTGCTCAGTCATGTCAGACTCTTTGCAACCCCATGAACCGCAGCACACCAGGCCTCCCTGTCCATCACCAACTCCCAGAGTTTACTCAAACTTATGTCCATTGAGACAGTGATGCCATCCAACCATCTCATCCTCAGTCATCCCCTTCTCCTCTTGCCCTCAATCTTTCCCAGCACCAGGGTCTTTTCCAATGAGTCAGTTCTTTGCATCAGGTGGCCAAAGTATTGGAGTTTCAGCTTCAGCATCAGTCCTTCTAATGAGTATTTAGGACTGATTTCCTTTAGGATGGACAGGTTGGGATCTCCTTGCAGTCCAAGGGACTCTCAAGAGCCTTCTCCAACATCACAGTTCAAAAGCATGAATTCTTCAGTGCTCAGCTTTCTTTATAGTCCGACTATCACATCTATACATGACTACTGGAAAAACCATATCTTTGACTAAACGGACCTTTCTTGGCAAAGTAATGTCTCTGCTTTTTAATATGCTGTCAAGGTTGGTCACAACTCCTTCCAAGGAGTAAGTGTCTTTTAATTTCATGGCTGCAGTCACCATCTGCAGTGATTTTTGAGCCCCCCAAAATAAAGTCAGCTACTGTTTCCACTGTCTCCCCATCTACTTGCCATAAATTGATGGGACCAGATGCTATGATCTTCGTTTTCTGAATGTTGAGCTTTAAGCCAACTTTTTCACTCTCCTCTTTCACTCTCATCAAGAGGCTCTTTAGTTCCTCTTCACTTTCTGCCATAAGGGTGGTGTCATCTGCATATCTGAGGTTATTGATATTTCTCTTGGCAATCTTGATTCCAGCTTGTGCTTCATCCAGCCCAGTGCTTCTCATGACACACTCTGCATATAATTTAAATAAGCAAGGTGATAATATACAGATTTGATTTACTTTTCTCTAATGCCTAATAATGTGGAGCATATTTTCATCTGTTTTTTGATCATTTGTATGATCTTCTTCAGAGAAATGTGTATTCAAGTCCTTCATCCATTTTTTTAATTGAGTTGTTTTTCTGTGGTTGAATTGTAGGAGTTCTTTATGTATTCAGGATATTAATCCTTTATCAGATATATGATTTTCAAGTATATTCTACAATTCTACAGGTTGTCTGTCACCTGATAGTACTTTTTGATGTATAAGTTTTTCATTTCAATGAAATCCATTGTATCTATTTTTTCTTCTGTTGCCTATGCCTTAGGTGTCATAACCAAGGTATTGCTGTCAAATTCAAAGTCATGAAGGTTTCCCCCTATGTTTTCTTCTAAGAGTTTTATATTCTGTGGTAACACATTAATTTTTTGATCCATTTTGAGTTACTTTTATAAGGCATTCAGTAAGGGCCCAACTTAATGCTTCTGCATGTGGATATCCAGAACTTCTGTTGAAAAGACTGTCCTTTCTCTGTTGAACGGTCTTGGCACCCTTGTCACCTGATCACATATGTGAAGGTTTATTTCTTGGCTCTCTATTCTTTCCCACCGGTCTATGTCTGTCCTTATGTCAGTTCCACACTGTTTTGATTACTGTAGTTTGGTAGTGAATTTTGAGATTGGAAAGTGTGAATTCTTCAAATTTGTTCTTTTTAAGATTATTTTGGCTATTCAAAGTCACTTTAGGATGAGTTTTCTATTTCTGAAAAAAAAAAAAACTGCCAATAGGATTTTGATAGGGATTACATTGAATCTGTAGATCACTTTGGGTAGTACTGTCATCTTAACAATATTGTCTTCCTGTCAATGAACACAGTATGTCTTTCCACTTATTTATGTTTTCTTTACTTTCTTTCAAAGCATTCTTTATTTAATTTGTCTTTTATAAACAACATTTACTCTAAGCCAGGAAACACTCTAAGTGCTTTACAAACATTCATATATTTAATCCTCATAACAACCTGATGAAGTACCATTTTAATTCTACTCTATGGATAAAGAAACTTAAGTACAAAGAGGTCAAATAACTTGCCCAAGCTCTCAGAGCCAGTAAGTGGTAGAACTCTGACTTAAACCTGGCAGTCTGGCTCCAGGGTTCATGCTTCTAACTATGACAATCTACGTCTTTTCTAGCACTCATTCATTCAACAAGCACTTACACAACACCTTCCAAGTGATTTATTAAGAAAGTGCTCTCAGGAGAAAACCACTAAGGGAGCAAGAAAAGCAGGACAGGGAAGGGGAAGAAGTCAAACACAGGTTTGATTTCAAATGAGGCCCCTGCCTCAGCCCAATCTTGTGAGTGTTGTGGAGCATCCAAGGCAAGGGAGCTGGGCTTTCATATTGTTCCATCAGTCACTTAACTGCAGGTCACTCTGCTGAGGATATAAACTTCAGACAATTCCAGTTCTCTACATGTCTGAGTGAAATGGCCCTAGTAGTTCAAGTTTAGTCCCCTGAAGAAAGTTACAAGTTCATGTTGGTAGGAGCAAAGTGTACAAGAGGATGGATATACAGAAGTAGTAAAGTGAATTCCAAGGGAATCTGGGTAGGGTACCAACAAAAGCTTGGCCTTCAAAGAGTTTATATGTTGGTAGCAAAGTCAAGACATGCACCCTTTATATAGAACTGGCAGTGGTAAGTACTGTAAGAGGGCAAATAAACTTCTAAGAAATTGGAGAGAACAGACTGTAAAATAACTGTTCCTTGGGCATGCCCTGACTAAGGCAATCATAAAAGATCACTGAAGAGGTTGCATTTGACCTGGGAATCTGAGAAGAGAATTACAAGATTTGGGAAAATCCTACAAGATCAATCATACTACATGTGAAGCCACACAGAGATATGAAGGTATAGAGCACTTTTAACAATCAGATAGTGCTCAGATATCATGTACTTTCAAATATAATGCAGTCTCAAAACAATGTTAGAAATGCAAAATCTCTGGTCCTACCCCAGAAATAATTTATCAGACAGGGATGGAGTCAATCAGCCTTTTTATTTAATGATCTTTCCATGTGGACCATTAAAAAAAAATTTTTTTTATTGAATTTGTTACAATATTGCCTCTGCTTTACGCTTTATTTTTTGGCCATAAGGTATGTGGGATATTAGGACTAGGCAAGCTCCAGGGGCTCATGAATACCCATTCTACTTCAGAAAATGATAAGCTAATGGTTTATGTCAAAGGAGGAGTAGTATAGGCAGCACCACCAAAGGTTGAAGTCATCTATCAAATATAATTTAGGAGACCAGGTCATTCCTACAGACATGAGGAAGTGATTCATTTGAAGTGACCATAATTATGTAATATATAAAAATACGCTTTATGAAAGAAGAGCACAGTCTAGTGGGATAGGACATACAGAAAGAAGTTATGGAAATATGATTGGGGGAGTGGTCAAGATCAGGAACCATTAGGCCTGAGAGTGAAATGAACAAACACTAAGATTTTAGGTAAGTGTATCTGGAAGGTAGGCAAAATGAATTAAAGAAATCCTGGAAGAAGGAAAATCCCTTAGGAGGCTCAGAAGCAGAACTATGGGAAGGTGGGAAAGTATGTGAGAAACTGAAAAACATTTGGCAAAGGAAAGGACACAGTTTTTTGAAGACTGCAGTTATCAATAAATGTGATACATCTCTTCTACAAAAGTCTGATTTTTTTTTTAGCTGAAATAGAAAATTCAGTTTTACTGTTAAAACAATGGTCATTAAAATCATCCACACAGCAAAACACAGTAATAGAGAAGTTGTAACCCTACAAATGCTGATTAACTTTCATATTTATCATAGAAGAGTTCTGAAACATGGAGAAGGTAAATGATTCCAGGTGTCTTTAGGATAAATACATGTAATCACACTCCTAGCTCAAATCTACAAATACACTCATTCCCTCACAAAGTTGACATGTTATAAATCAATAAAAATGCTACTTGATATGCCACCAGATTCTTCAGATCTGTTGTTAGAGTAAGTTTAGAGAAATCATTCACCCTCAGAGTTAGCCATGGGCTTCCTTTGTAGCTCAGCTGGTAAAGAATCTGCTTGCAATGTGGCAGACCCTGCTTCTTGACCCTGGTTCGATTCCTGGGACGGGAAGATCCCCTGCAGAAGGATAGGCTACCCATTCCAAAATTCTTGGATTTCCCTGGAGGCTCAGATGGTAAAGAATCTGCCTGCAATGCAGAAGACCTGGGTTCAATCCCTGGGTTGGAAAGATCTCCTAGAGGAGAGCATGGCAACCCACTCCAGTGTTCTTGCCTGGAGAATCTCCATGAACAGAAGAGCCTTTCAGGCTACAGTCCATGGGGTCACAAAGAGCCAGACAGGACTAGGCACAACATAGCAGCAGACTCAGACATGGTTTTCTTGTTGGTTCATCATAAAAAAGTTAACAACTACATAGTTTTAGCCTTTAATAATAGCAGTGAGTATTTACTGAGTACTTACTGTGTGCCAGGCTCTATGCTCTTTACATGCCTTATCTAATTTATTGCTGAAGCACAGAAAATTGAATGCATTGCCCAAGGTTACACAGCTTTTGGGCTTCCCAGGTGGCGCAGTGGTAAAGAATCCTCCTGCCAATAAAAGAAGATGCAGGAGATGCAGTTTTGATCCCTGGGTCAGGAAGACCCCCTGAAGGAGGAAATAGCAACCCACTCTAGTATTCTTACCTATGAAATCTCATGGACAGAGGAACCTGGCATGCTACAGTTCATGGGGTTACAAAGGGTCGGACACAACTGAGCGACCAAACACACACACACACACACACACACACACACACACACACACAGATCTTACATAGAAGAGTCATGATTCAAACCCACATCTGCTTGACTCCAGAGCCAGAGTTCAAAACATTATGACTCTTTATACATGATCTCTTTTACTTTACTCTTTCTAAAAGACTCTTTACAATAGTCATTATTATCACCACTTTACAGGTAAGGAAAATGAGACCCAAAGAAGTCAAGTGTCAAGTTCAACAAGAGTCCACCAGGAAGGTCTAGCCAGAGTTATCTACTCCAAGTGCCTTCCTGGGATGGGAGTTACTCTGATTGGAGGCATATTCAGTATTTCTAAAACATATCAACATTTTCTGAGAAAGAAAGTAGAACATCTGAAACACAGCATAGCTGAGAGCCCTGAAGATGGGTGTGCACACACACAGATAACATGGCAACCAAATAAAGGTAACGGCAGTGGGGGAGGAATCTACACTTCAGCACTCTACCGCCATGATGATATATCAGTCTGTGTAAATATAAATAGCTATATGTCTACACATACATAGGTAAACATATAGATACCTATTTTCAGAAAACAATAAGAAGTCACATGGAAAAGCTGTGGTTTCTGAAAATCCATTGAGGGATTATCATTTATTATCATAAAACAGTGATCTTGATAAAGAAAACATTAAGCGTATACAATGGCATTCACCAAGGGCTGTATCATTCGACTTTGACTTTCCTGGTCTTTTTCTCTAAAAGAAAACACCAATATAGAGAACAATCATATAAATTTTTCTAACTAAATAAAAATGTTTTGTGTTATCTGAATGTTATTTTCTAAGAGAATCATTGCTCTTAGTGAATTCCTAGTTATTCTCTAACTCGACGCCATACCAACACAATTCATATTTCCCTTTCTTTCTTTAAGGCACTAATACTCATTTCTGAAGAGTATAATATGACAAAAGTAAACTCAGAACACCACAACTTATTCTTTAAAGTCTGGAATGCAAGTCCAAAGGTATTACCCATCCAATTACTTCCATAAACTATGTTGCCGTTCTGAACACTGTCAATATTGTTTTGAACAAAATGCATTCCGGAAGTAAATTATCTCTGCTTGCCAACACAGAGATCATTCATCCTTACTCCCAGAAAAGCCAGAACCATCTCAAACCCTGAATATGTACGGAATGACAGACATGAGTTCAGGCAGGTACCAAGTCTGTAATCACAGCCACAGTTTCATATAAACAGAAATCAGTCTTTCCCAAGTCCTGTGATTAGGTCAGGAAATCTCAAATCCCTGAACAAATTGATTAATATGACAATGTGGTGGTGGGGGATGGGAATGGTTCAGCATAATAAAGGCTGTACTTAAGCATAATTTGCCCTTTTCCTTCCCTGCCTATGGGGAAAGCACAATGGAAGATATTGCCTCTGTGTTTGGGCAAAGTTCTAGGTTATCATTTATGAATCCTGCTTGGACTTTGATCTCAGTTGTGCTGACAAAGAAAATGAGTGGAGCAAGCCAGACAAACCCTTCAATGCCTGGTAATTGTGCCAGATGAACACAGGGTTGAACTGTTCCATCTGCCCTGGCAGGCCAGCACCAGGCCCTGTCATGTGATCAATCCAGTATAAGCCCAGGTGTGGGGACCAGGCTCCAGGCTAGCCTAGCGCAGCCCTAGCTGTGAACGGATGTAAGCATCAGGGAACTTATGAGAAAGCATGCAACCTGAATGTCAGTCAGGAAATGGTTACAAATTAGAAAAAGAAAGAGGAATTCAGGACAGAGGGGCCTCATATGCCACAGTAATAAAAGTAACTTCCTCTCTTCCCTCATTTCAGAACCACACAGTAGAATTCTCTCCATATGAAATTCCTTACAAGTCACATGCTCCACTAAACCACTGCCTGTCCCCTTGAATGGACTCACAGGATAGTCACACAGAAACAGATGTTACTGCTTTGCTCTCATGCTGTGAAGGGAAAGTGTCGCTGAGACACGGGGAAAAGCCAATCTATGACCTCTCCAGAACACTTCTCAAGCACCTCAAAGATGCCTTTGTCCTCTAGATAATCTGCACTCTAAAAGTTTGATAAAGCTCTCCAAGAGCCTGAAACTCAAGTTTAATGATTCCAGTAAAGTATTTATCTGAGCTGAAAGTGGCCTCTCACAGCTGGCAGACCAGGAGGTGACGCTGATCTACTAAATAGCAGTCTTTCTGTCATTCTCAGGCCGGCTAACTGAGCACAACGACCACAGTGCAGCATTTTCCTGGGCCGGCTCATAATTATTCTCTCTCTTATGTGTGTTCTCAAGATTAACTGTATGTGCCTATATTATGGCACTCATCCTGTTCTATTGTAAGTAAGTAGACGATTACTTCTTTTATTATATATATATATATATATATATATATATAGGCCATGCCACATGGCATATGGGATCTTAGCTCCTGGACCAGGTATCAAACCCACACCTGCTGCAGTGGAAGCATGGAGTTTTCACCACTATTTTGCCAAGGAAATCCCCAGACTGTCATTTCTTGTGTATAGAAAGCATATCTTCTACTGCTTCAAATCCACGGAACCTAGCACATACAGTATCCCATTCATGAATGTTCAGTGAATGAATGAATATACATCAGTTTGAATTGTCAGTATTTATCATGACCTAGCACAACCTACATTTATTTCTCTTTCCGTCTGTTTTAGATTGTATCCTTCCTTGTGATTTAACTAAACCATTTTTTTTCTATTTACAAACCTTGTGCGAGAGAGATTAAATATGTTTTAAAGTTATATGTGAGCATCAGTTACATATGTTTACAGAGATGATAGGATTCCTGGTAGCATTCAGCCTGGAAGTCAATTCTTTCTCTCCCAAGAGAATGGATATCTAGAGAAAAAATAATTAGGAAATTCAGCAGAAACTGTGGGGAATGGGAGAGCAAGAAAGTTGTAACCTATGAAAACAAAAGTGGCCCAAGCAGATAATCAGGAGGGGTCCCAGGAGTGCATATCAACTGGAGAGCATGCCCACTTGAAGGCAGAGGGCCCGAGACAGCAGAGTGAGGGCCTTCAGGCAACCAGTCACCGCAAAGACAAGGGACACCGTAGCCTGAAAGAATAGAGCAGGCTGCCACGGAAGGAAGAAAGTGCACGAGAGGCAAAAAAAGGAAACAGGCCAAATGAGTAAAAGAGAAAGCAAGAGGCAGGGAAATGCTTCAGTGAGACATTCTAGGCAGATCAGGAGAACTCTAGTCACGTAGTAAGTAGGTCCTGAGGAAAAAAGGTGAAATGTATGAGAACCTGACAGAACGTCTAGACATCGGACAGGACAGCAGAAGAGCCCATGAGGGTAACAGGAAAAGGGAAACAACGGTACCTCTAGTGGTAGTAGTTCCTTAACAGAGAGAACTTGCTGACTGAAATGAAATTGGGGCTCAAAGAGAAGTATGTTAGTATATATGTGTTTTGTTTTTTTTTTTTGGTAATGTTCAAATAGTCACTTTAGCAAATTTAATGTTTTCTCCAGAGGGGAAGGTTACATGTTTCTCAGATGAATCTTTATTGGTTGTAAGTCTCAGGATATTGTTATAACAAATGCCTCACTGTGAGGGCAACAATAGCCATCCTCCATTCAGGCAGGAAGAACTAGTTCTTGACTGGATCTGCCTCTGCTCCTGCCTTCCTATCCAAGAGAAAGGGTGGAATGGAGCAGTTTGTACCCCAAAGCAAATGCAACCTCATAAAAGACTAGTGATTTAACAGAAGCTGAAATCCAGGCTTTTACATATCAGGAAAACTTAGTATCACTAGCTATAACTAGATCTCCTGGCAGAGGGTATGGCAACTGACCCCAGCATTCTTGCTTGGAGAATCCGCATGGACAGAAAAGATTGGCAGGCTACAGAGTTGCATGAGTCAGACATGACTGAGTGACTAAGCATAGCACAGCTATACCTACAGTACAAATCCTCCCATCTTATAGAAAGAGATGCAAGCAACATCAGGAGAGAAGATATAAGACGCTGATATCCCATAAAAGTACTGGATGACCCAAAGTCACAGACACAATCCAGGACAGTTTAAATTCAATTAAATTGTCTCTTCATCAGACAATAGAGCTACTGTTATAAATAAAAATATTTTCCAGTTTTACTGAGAAACAATAGACATATATTACTGCACGATTAAGATATACAACATGGTTTGATTTACATCTATTGTGAAATGATTGCCACAATAGATTGAGCAAACATCCACCACCTCATATAGGTTCAGTAAGAAAAAAATTCTTCCTTGTGACAAGAACTTTTAGGATATACTCTCTTCACAGCTTTCTTATACATCATTAAGAAATGCTAACTATAGTCATCAAGTTGTACATTACATCTCTAGTACTTATTTATCTTATAACTGTAAGTTTGTCCCTTTAACCAATGCTCCCTCCCTCCTTGCTCTGCCTCTGGTAACTGCAAATCTGATCTCTTTTTAAGTGAGTTTGGTGTCACTGTTTTTTTCTGGGTTCCACACATAAATGAGATCATACAGTATTTATCTCTGTTTGACTTACTTCATTTATCATAATGCCTTTAAGATCCATGCATGTCACAAATGGTAGGAGTTCCTTATTTCTATGGCTGAATAACATTCAATTGAATAAATAGAGAGACAGATAATCTGAACTCCTTTATCCATTTAACCATTAGTGGACACTTAAGTTGTCTCCATGTCTTAGCTATTATAAATAATGCTTCTGTGAACATGGAGGTACATATATCTATTTAAGTTTGTATTTTTGCTTCCTATGCATATATTTCCATAAGTGGAACTGCCACATCATATGGTAGTTCTATTTTTAATTTTTTAAGGAAACCCCATACTGTTTTTCATAGTGGTTGTACCAATTTACAATCCTACCAACAGTGGACAAGGGTTCCTTTTTCTCCACATTCACACCAGCATTTGTTAGCTCTTGTGGTTTTGAGGATGACCATTCTAACAGGTGTGAAGTCATATCTCATTGTGGTTTTAAGCTGCATTTCCCTAATGAGTAGTGATGCTGAGCATCTTTTCATGTACCTGTTGGGCATTCGTATGTATTCTCTGAAAAAATGTCTATTCAGGTCCTATTTAATAAGATTATTTTTTGCTATTGAGTTGCATGAGTTCTTTATTTTGGATATTGTATGCTAAGTCACTTCAGTTGTGACTGACTCTTTGTGACTCTGTGGACTGTAGATCATCAGGCTGCTCTGTCCAAGGGATTTTCTCCTTATCAATATGTGGTTGGCAAATATTTTTCCCATTCTATAGGTTGTCTTTTCAACTTATGATTATGGGTAGCCATCCTAAACTATTGCTTGTAAAGACTCTCAATTGTTCTCTCATCTCAAGTGTCTAGTTATTGCAATCTATCTTCTGTGACAAATTCAGAGTAATTTATCCTAAGAGATAAAACTAATTGTGCCATCCTCTACTTAAAACCCTCTCCTCACTCCCTGCCAATACCCAATAGAATGAATTCTGAGCTGCTCAGGATGGCATAGAACATTTTTCAGATTCAGGCTGCAAGCTACTTTTTCAGTTTTATCTTTTACCACTTTCTTCTTCTCTCATCCTTTTCTTTTTATACCAAAGTAGATTTTTCAACATTCCAGGAATAAATAGGTATTTTCAGATATTCATATTGCCCCTTCATCTTACTCCCATAGTTATAATGCTTCAGAATACATCATGAGAAATGCTGGGCTGGATGAAGCACAAGCTGGAATCAAGATTACTGGGAGAAATACCATGCAGATGACACCACCCTTATGGCAGAAAGTGAAGAAGAACTAAAGAGCCTCTTGATGAAAGTGAAAGTGGAGAGTGAAAAAGTTGGCTTAAAGTTCGACATTCAGAAAACAAAGATCATGGCTTCCGATCCCATCACTTCTTGGCAAATAGATGGGAAGCAGTGGAAACAGTAGCTGACTTTATCTTCCTGGGCTCCAAAATCACTGCAGATGGTGGCTGCAGCCATGAAATTAAAAAGACGTTTACTCCTTGGAAGGAAAGTTATGACCAACCTAGACAGCATATTAAAAAGCAGAGACATTACTTTGTCAACAAAGGTTCGTCTAGTCAAGGCTATGGTTTTTCCAGTGGTCATGTATGGATATGAGAGTTGGACTATAAAGAAAGCTGAGTGCCAAAGAATTGATGCTTTTGAACTGTGGTGTTGGTGAAGACTCTTGAGAGTCCCTTGGACTGCAAGGAGATCCAACCAGTCTATCCTAAAGGAGATCAGTCCTGGGTGTTCACTGGTAGGACTGATGTTGAAGCTGAAACTCCAATACTTTGGCCACCTGATGCAAAGAAATGACTCATTGGAAAAGACCCTGGTGCTGGGAAAGACTGAGGGCAGGAGGAGAAGGGGACCACAGAGGATGAGATGGCTGGATGGCATCACTGACTCGATGGACATGGGTTTGGGTGAACTCCGGGAGTTGGTGATGGACAGGGAGGCCTGGTGTGCTGCGGTTCATGGGGTCGCAAAGAGTCGGACACGACTGAGCAACTGAAATGAACTGAGACAGCTCACACACCAAAATCCTACCTTTAAAGGGCCTGCTTAAATGTCTTTTACTCAGTTTTCTTAGTCACAATAATTGTTCTTGCCTATATCTTTGAATTCTCTGACAGAGGATGAGATGGTTGGATGGAATCACCTACTCGATGGTTGTGAATTTGAGCAAGCTCCGGGAGTTGGTGATGGATAAGGAAGCCTGGCATCCTGCTGTCCATGAGACTGCAAAGAGTCAAACATGACTGCGTGACTGAACAGAACTGATATCTTTGAATCACATTATGTTAATGTTTAATTATATCACCATAGGAAATTGACTTACTAGAAAGTTGTGTGTGTCTAAATTTTCAACTGGATTATAAACTCTTTAGGCAGAAATACACTGATGATAACCTTTACATTTTTCTCCTAAATTAGTTTCAGCTAGATGCTCACATTTCTTTAATGTTTGCTCTACTTTCCTACTCAATTTAAATTTAGCAGTCATTCCAAGTCTTTAGGCTGCATCCTTAGCTGTTGCAAAAAAGAGTTATAGTTTTAGAATGCAATATTTTCTTTCCACAATTCATTAATCAAATCTACAGAAAGTCTAGAACAGGCCAGTATCAAGTAAAAGCCCAAACAATAGAGAGACAGAGAATATCATATTTACAAAGGGTAGAATTCATGTCATTAATTAAAAGGAACAATTTCCTCACAGAATGTCATACCAGGCCAAACAAAAGAGTGCCTCGCAAATTTTATATCTATCATATATGATCTGGATTGTAGCTATATGCTTACATAACAGAAATAGTGTCTCTTATGTTTCGTGCCACTTTCCAACATAATCATTGCAACAATCTACACAAAGGAAGTGTTCAAAAACATGTGTCAACTGATAGAAAGACAGGATGTACTATTTAGATTGTCTTGTGATCATCGGATTTTCAAAGCTAATAGAAACTATATAAGATAATTTTTTTAGGTTTTAGACTATTGAACTGAAAGTAGTCAACAACCCACAATAAATTTACTAACAACTCAAATCAACTACTATATATTTGTTATATACATATATATACAAAAATATAAAATGTAATCGTTCCCCTCAAGTTGCTGACAGCTAACTCGGAGAATTAAAATTCGCATATGTGAAAAAGAAAAGAACGCAATATGACACAAAACTGAGGTCAGTAAATTACATTTGGTTTAGGAAGGTGCAGAAATCATAACTAGGATTAGAAGATGAAAAGAAGGCCAAATAGTTTGGAGTTAATGTGATACAGAAAATTAAAATTCACCTGTAAGAGTTTTTTCCTAAAAGAATTACTACCCACGTGTGCAAAGCTGCATGTTGAAAGTTTTATCTCAGCATAAAGTGGAAATAATCTTGATATCCAGGACTGAATTAGCTAACAAATTATCAGACATCCAAAAACATATAGAATAAACCCTTTAGCAACTCAGGGTTAGGCTGCTACCCACCCATAGTGGGAATTCCACATATAATAACATTACAATTGGCCCTCCATACTTGGGGTTCCACATCCACAGGTTCAACCAGCTATGATTGTGTAGTGCCACAGTACATATTTATCAAAAAAAACTTTACACATGTTGACGTGTGTAGTTCAAACCTGTTATTTAAGAGCCAACTGTATTATGAAATGATTTTAATATATAGGACTCACATATAATATATATGATTCACATTTAATATAAATGATTCACATATACATATACCTTTGATAGGTATATGTATATGTGAATAGAAAATGATAATATATCAGAATGAGCATTATGTATAATATTTTGTAAAACTATATACATCAAAGCCTAAAAAGCTATAAAAGAAGTTTCCTCTGATCCCTCAGCTAAGGAAAATATCTATTTCCTCCTTTTATTTATCTTTATTATCTGCATTTTTATGGTAAACATGCATTTCTTTTATAATAAGAAAAACAAACACTAATGGGGTTTCCTAGTACCTTGGAGCAATCTGGCATTCAAAGTAAGCATTCCCTCCTCTTTCTGTGTCCAAGAGAAGATCTGGTAAGATTAAGACCATGAAAGGTTTTTAAATGAATAAAGTGCTCTACTAAAAAAAAAAAAAAAAGGAGATATAACTTTTTAACTTCTTAAGGAAGGTATTTTAGTTTACCTTATGTATTGATGTAACCAGACCACGTGGTGCCCAAATATTTGTTCAAACATTAATCTGAGCACGTCCATGAGGAGGTTTTTGGATGATTGTAACATTTGAATCCAAAGAGTGAAAAAAACAGATTGCTCTCCAAAATGTAGGTGAGTCTCATCCAATCAGCTGAGACCTGAATAACATAAAAAGGACAAGTAGGTGGGAAATTCTTCTGTCTGACAGTCTGAGCTGAGACGCTGGTCTTCTGCCCTCAGACTAGACTTACACCATTGTCTCTCCTGATTCTCAGTCCTTCAGACTCAGGCTGGAACTACACGATTGGCTTTCTTTGATCTCCAGCTGTCCAACTGCAGCTCTTGGGATGTCTCAGCCTCCATAATCATGTGAACCAATTTCTTATTTTATTAATGTGTTTATTTATATCTGTTTGTCTATCTCCTACCGTTTTGGTTTTTCTGGAGAATCCTGAATAAAGCAGAGAAGGAATCCTTAATCCTAAAATATTTTTAAAGAAGTTAATCTTATAGTTGTGTGCAAGATGGACTAGAGTCGGGAAAGTCCAGAGGCTAAGAATTCAGCTGAAAAAATGCTACAGAAAGTGGGCAAAAATGATGAGAAGATGAAAGATGGCTGGGGATGAAGCCAATGGAAAAGGGAAGCTTCTGGTGCTCAGTGAATCAATAGGACTGAGTTCTAATTCTAGCTGGGCCCTAGAGTAAGTCAATCACTTCCCCTCTCTAAGCCTCTGACTCTTCATGTATAAAATGATTTGTTTAGACCAGAAATCCTCCAGGGTCTTTTTTCGGTTCTATAAATCTAAGATTCTATTATGATAAGAAACAAATTTAGAGGCTTTTATTCAAACCATGAATACACTGGCTTAACTTTGTTCTTATACTATACTGAATATTCCATTGGTGCTCAATAAATAATACATTAAGCAAGCTCTTTTGGACATCATGGTTTAATTGAAAGGCCTAGAAATGCCCTGCCTTTTGGCAAAGTCTTTGCAATATCAATTACTTTATTAACTTTGAAAACATATGATGGAAAAATAGGCACATTACCTTGAAATAGGCCTGTTTTAATCCAATCCTCTTTCTTAACTATGGAAAAAGCCAATTTATAAGAATAAAACATTCCATATCTGATAATTTATTTATAATGAAACATTAAGTCACTTCAGGACTTGATGAAATTTGAAGTTATTGTGCAAGGGTTCAGTGAACTTCCAGCAGACCAGACAGCGATACCAGCTTGATATATGTGCATTCCCTTCCCACAGGTATACTAGACTTAATGGTCTTCCAGACCTGAGTCTAAGTTAGTTTAGGAAGAAAAAACCTTACCTTTATTCCAAATAGAAATCTCATGTCAAAGCTGAGAAGCACTTGAATACTGTATCTAAAGATTAACTCCCTCAGATGTTCAAATTCATGTGATCCACATTATATATGAATGTGGATCTCTTTTATAGATCCTCATGGTATTACATATGATGGTTATTATTATATATGAATGTGAATCTCTTTTATAGATCTTCATGGTTAATCCCATCTGATCAAATTCAACCATCTTACAAACAAATCACAAGGCCACAAAAGATGTAATAAACACACAGAGAGTGCACTGTCTCACACACATTCACCAACACCATCTTCTTGAGGATAATACAGTTCTCTGGGTATTTCCTGAGTCAGAAGTTTAAATGCACACACCCATGATTCTCCAGTGACTAGCATATTACTTAGTTATTCTCTGTCTGCCTGGAAAATCAACAGAAAAGAAAGAAAGAAGAAGAAAAGGACAGCACACTAAATCTCTTTTCATCCTGTTGTCTGATCTCTTAGAACCTAGACACATGTACCATTTCTTACTTTCATAAAATCCTTTTCCTTCCTTTGCTTTGGGTTCTTTTTTTTTCAACTCAACCTGGATCTAACAGCATTTAATGTCCTGAAGCTTTCAGGTAAGGCCATATTTTACATCATATTTTATTTCTGGTCTTGGCAGTAAATGTGGAATTAGCTATTAAGTCCGGATTTCTCATCTAGTCAACTCCAGGAAAAAGTACAATCGAGAAAGGAGGAAAGAGCCAGAGACCCTGACCAACAGGAACTATATTAAACCAGAAGAAAGGTTTTCCACTTGTGATCCAATAGAAAAGAAAAAAGAAAGGCTCAACATTTCCATCATCGAATGAGAACTTCTTCCAGTGGAGGGGCTCTGTGGTGAACTTTTCCCTGACTTTTCTCCAGGAATACTGAATATGTGAGGACTCCTTTCAACTCTGCCTCCTCATTCCACGCTATTAATTGAGGTTTATGAGCTCTAACCTATTATTTGTAAAGAGGGAAAAAAGGAGGATTTCTTCCAAAACTATCTGGTTCTCCATCCCCACCTGCCTTCATTTATAAAACAAGCCATCTAAATCTTGCAGGCTATTTTTCCACCGGCTTGTTTATAATGTGGTAATGATTATGCTAATTCCAGCTGGGAATACATCGATGTGGACCTGCTGTGTGAGTCTGTGAAGTGGGGCAGGGCTTTATAAGTGCATGAGGAGAACAATTCCATAAAATTATAGTACATATGTAGCCCTCTCTCCATATTTACTAGTTTGTTGTAAGCTCCTTCTCAAATGGGAAATAGACCATGTTTCCTTTGCAGAGGGATAGTTATTGAATAACGAAGACCATGTGTTCTGCTACATCTTATTTGTCTGAGCACTCTGCAGCAATTTTCTAAACCAAATTAATAACAGTATACTAAACTTATTTCCCCAGTGAAAACTTCTGGCTACTAACAGTGTCAGTATATGCACCTCACTGTCCCCAAGAGCACAGGTAATCCTTCTGCAACCAAGTCCATGAGGCATCTAAGCGATGCATGCTGCTTATGGTATGTGACGGGAAATGACACCCTCTAATGAAATGATATTGTTTATACAAGCAATAGAGTATTACATCACTTTCCCTACAAAGAGAAGAGAATGTGAAATTTCACAAAAGACAGATAGCTATTTAATGCATAACTTGTCACCACGGTCAGCCTCAGCGTAATAAAATGCACATGGAAAAATCCCTCACAGCAAGCCCCTTGCATAGCGGATTCTTGCTTCATCTGGGTTCGAGGGTGTGTATGTCTCCGAAGAAAATATTTCTCCTTTGCTCACTCTCACACGCACACACACACATACACACACACTGCACAATAAGCTTCAAATAGCATTTTGGAGATGTCTGCTGGATGCTGAGCACACAGAGGCAAGAAGCTGGTAGTGAGCCTCCTCTGTGATTAGAGAAAAAGCAACTATCTCCTTCCTGCAGATCAAGGAAATGAACATCCACATGACAGCTAAATGCTGAAGAACCCAGTGTACGTCAGAACTGCTCTATTTTTACCCCTGAGAGCCAAGTAAATTGCAAGCAAACACAATGTAATTCTGGTAGCAAACCAAGCACAAAAGGGATTTACATTTTTTTTTTACAACTTTATTCCAAATAACACTACTTCCTTACCCAGTATGATTTTTGCCACATCATTGTAAGGGCATTTTTCTGTACCCATACTTGGAAGCAAATATAATCCTGTTGTCTCAACAAAACTTTCAATGAATGTTGCCAGTGACGGAGGTTTTGTAACATCCTTACATTTCAAATAGAGTGCTTTTGGTCCCAACCCAATATATGGGCATATATGCTTATTATTACAACTCACTCTATAAAATCCTGATTGAGGGATTTTTGTTCCATTTAGACATCACAACTCAAACATTCTATTCATTCCACGGCGTGTTCTCTCTCTTTAACTAAAAATTCTTTCTGCTTTTCTGATGTAAATCTAAAACATTAATTATAATTCACACATGAGAAATATTTCTAACAGTTAGAATCAGAAATAGTAAGAGTTAATGGTTTAGTCCAGCAGATAAACTTTTGCAGGTTTCCATCTGAAAGTCATAACATAACCTTTTATTCTGTGTGTCATTGGTACAGAAGGTTTTTCAAGGCGGAGTTCTTCAAGCTGCAAGATGTTAAACAGATGCACTGTAGAGTCTTCCAGCTCTAAACTATGAAGAGTCTGCTTTCAGTCTGTGCGTTGAGTCCTTCATTTGTTTTATTCCTTTATCAAGATCTTCATGTTTGGGTATTTCTTCTGTTAAAATTATGTTGCTGTTACAGTTTCTTAAGCTGCAAATTTGTTTAGAACCAGATTTTAAACCATACTCTTTTTGAACTAAATAAGAAATATTCATTTAAAATTTGCCATTTAAAGGCATGTGTTAGCAGGAAAAATCTCTGCTTCTTATAGCAGGTGCTGTAAGCCCAATCCCAGATGTCGTGATGTGTAAATAGCCACTGAAGAATTTG
>SJYA01000581.1:221563-247844 GCA_006410615.1 Neotragus moschatus | reverse complement strand
ATAATACAGTTCTCTGGGTATTTCCTGAGTCAGAAGTTTAAATGCACACACCCATGATTCTCCAGTGACTAGCATATTACTTAGTTATTCTCTGTCTGCCTGGAAAATCAACAGAAAAGAAAGAAAGAAGAAGAAAAGGACAGCACACTAAATCTCTTTTCATCCTGTTGTCTGATCTCTTAGAACCTAGACACATGTACCATTTCTTACTTTCATAAAATCCTTTTCCTTCCTTTGCTTTGGGTTCTTTTTTTTTCAACTCAACCTGGATCTAACAGCATTTAATGTCCTGAAGCTTTCAGGTAAGGCCATATTTTACATCATATTTTATTTCTGGTCTTGGCAGTAAATGTGGAATTAGCTATTAAGTCCGGATTTCTCATCTAGTCAACTCCAGGAAAAAGTACAATCGAGAAAGGAGGAAAGAGCCAGAGACCCTGACCAACAGGAACTATATTAAACCAGAAGAAAGGTTTTCCACTTGTGATCCAATAGAAAAGAAAAAAGAAAGGCTCAACATTTCCATCATCGAATGAGAACTTCTTCCAGTGGAGGGGCTCTGTGGTGAACTTTTCCCTGACTTTTCTCCAGGAATACTGAATATGTGAGGACTCCTTTCAACTCTGCCTCCTCATTCCACGCTATTAATTGAGGTTTATGAGCTCTAACCTATTATTTGTAAAGAGGGAAAAAAGGAGGATTTCTTCCAAAACTATCTGGTTCTCCATCCCCACCTGCCTTCATTTATAAAACAAGCCATCTAAATCTTGCAGGCTATTTTTCCACCGGCTTGTTTATAATGTGGTAATGATTATGCTAATTCCAGCTGGGAATACATCGATGTGGACCTGCTGTGTGAGTCTGTGAAGTGGGGCAGGGCTTTATAAGTGCATGAGGAGAACAATTCCATAAAATTATAGTACATATGTAGCCCTCTCTCCATATTTACTAGTTTGTTGTAAGCTCCTTCTCAAATGGGAAATAGACCATGTTTCCTTTGCAGAGGGATAGTTATTGAATAACGAAGACCATGTGTTCTGCTACATCTTATTTGTCTGAGCACTCTGCAGCAATTTTCTAAACCAAATTAATAACAGTATACTAAACTTATTTCCCCAGTGAAAACTTCTGGCTACTAACAGTGTCAGTATATGCACCTCACTGTCCCCAAGAGCACAGGTAATCCTTCTGCAACCAAGTCCATGAGGCATCTAAGCGATGCATGCTGCTTATGGTATGTGACGGGAAATGACACCCTCTAATGAAATGATATTGTTTATACAAGCAATAGAGTATTACATCACTTTCCCTACAAAGAGAAGAGAATGTGAAATTTCACAAAAGACAGATAGCTATTTAATGCATAACTTGTCACCACGGTCAGCCTCAGCGTAATAAAATGCACATGGAAAAATCCCTCACAGCAAGCCCCTTGCATAGCGGATTCTTGCTTCATCTGGGTTCGAGGGTGTGTATGTCTCCGAAGAAAATATTTCTCCTTTGCTCACTCTCACACGCACACACACACATACACACACACTGCACAATAAGCTTCAAATAGCATTTTGGAGATGTCTGCTGGATGCTGAGCACACAGAGGCAAGAAGCTGGTAGTGAGCCTCCTCTGTGATTAGAGAAAAAGCAACTATCTCCTTCCTGCAGATCAAGGAAATGAACATCCACATGACAGCTAAATGCTGAAGAACCCAGTGTACGTCAGAACTGCTCTATTTTTACCCCTGAGAGCCAAGTAAATTGCAAGCAAACACAATGTAATTCTGGTAGCAAACCAAGCACAAAAGGGATTTACATTTTTTTTTTACAACTTTATTCCAAATAACACTACTTCCTTACCCAGTATGATTTTTGCCACATCATTGTAAGGGCATTTTTCTGTACCCATACTTGGAAGCAAATATAATCCTGTTGTCTCAACAAAACTTTCAATGAATGTTGCCAGTGACGGAGGTTTTGTAACATCCTTACATTTCAAATAGAGTGCTTTTGGTCCCAACCCAATATATGGGCATATATGCTTATTATTACAACTCACTCTATAAAATCCTGATTGAGGGATTTTTGTTCCATTTAGACATCACAACTCAAACATTCTATTCATTCCACGGCGTGTTCTCTCTCTTTAACTAAAAATTCTTTCTGCTTTTCTGATGTAAATCTAAAACATTAATTATAATTCACACATGAGAAATATTTCTAACAGTTAGAATCAGAAATAGTAAGAGTTAATGGTTTAGTCCAGCAGATAAACTTTTGCAGGTTTCCATCTGAAAGTCATAACATAACCTTTTATTCTGTGTGTCATTGGTACAGAAGGTTTTTCAAGGCGGAGTTCTTCAAGCTGCAAGATGTTAAACAGATGCACTGTAGAGTCTTCCAGCTCTAAACTATGAAGAGTCTGCTTTCAGTCTGTGCGTTGAGTCCTTCATTTGTTTTATTCCTTTATCAAGATCTTCATGTTTGGGTATTTCTTCTGTTAAAATTATGTTGCTGTTACAGTTTCTTAAGCTGCAAATTTGTTTAGAACCAGATTTTAAACCATACTCTTTTTGAACTAAATAAGAAATATTCATTTAAAATTTGCCATTTAAAGGCATGTGTTAGCAGGAAAAATCTCTGCTTCTTATAGCAGGTGCTGTAAGCCCAATCCCAGATGTCGTGATGTGTAAATAGCCACTGAAGAATTTGAGAAATGGGTAGAGATGAGAGAAAGAGGAAGGCATAAATAAAAAACAGACATTTTTGAAACTTCAGGTCATATGGCCTATCACTAAAAGCCCTTTCTAAACATTTCAACTTTTGTTTTCCATTGGTGGGCTTCTATATTTAACAGTTTCTCATGTTGCAAATATTACTTTCCAAAATGTGGGAAGAGGCATAGTCATGGGCCTGGCCATTCATTTCCAAGGAACTAAATTCTATCCCCATATTGACCAGAATGAGATGTACTACATTCCAGTTCAATAAGCTAAGACACAGAACCCTATCTTATAGATGTGGCCATTTCTCCGATCTTAAACCAGATTGAAGTTTGGAGTTTAACGGCATCAAGGCAGCATGATAAATGGGGTCTCTGTAGCTTAAACCCCAGTCTTTGTAGTTGAAAGGCCAGTTTTGCCCCTTTTGTTCTTACCCATTTGTTACTTGAAGGGATTTCAGAATGTATAGCTCTAACAGGGTTAAAAGGGTGCTTATAAATGTTTCCCCCTTATTTAGTTTGATGCTGGCAGCACCCCTCCATCATTTCAATGAGAGACACATGAGCAGAAAGGCCTTCATAATGTAGGCAGGGCTTTATAACATGGGCAGCTTCCTTCTCGAATATCCTTTTGCTATCAAACTAATCAGTAGTAAAGGATAATTAAAGCCATACATAACACAGGGCCGAGTTTTGACTACTTTAACCACTTCACTACCCAACCTCTCTGCATATACACTGACAGAAAAATACAGAGCATGGCCTTGAAAGGGAATCTAGCATGGAGGTTAAGAGCACAGACTTTGGAGTCAAATATACCTGGCTTTTCATCATGACCAGCACTTAGAGGATGTGTGGCTAGAAAGTTACTTACCTCTTTAAGCCATGGTTTCCTGCCTGTAAAGAGGATGGTGATAATGATGGTTATGAGTAGGTTATAAGTGTGATAGAATTATTGTGAGGATTAATAGGAAAGGTACATAAATGACTCAGCCAACAGCCTGACACTTAGTACTAAATGTTAGCTATTATTGTACTGCAGCATCTATACCACATATTCCAATTAAAGAGGATACCTCTTTCTTCACTGAACCCTTACCCCTGCTGCTGTATTACCAAGCATTTGCAGATCCTGATCTTTTTCTTTGGAAGGCCCTCTTCATATATCTCTGTATGTACTGCCTATACCAGCATCCCATCCTTTGTGTTCTCTGTCCAAATTTACCTAACCTTTGAGACACAGATCAAATGCCACTTCCTCATGAACTATTTCCTGAACTCTTCAAGTTGTGAACTTTTACTTCATTGAATCCCCATGGTTTTTGTTTGTCCTACTCTAGAGAGTTGAACATTCTACTTGTTTATTCTCATGGACTATCATCATTGGTTTGTGGATAGTCCTTGTGTTATATTTATTTTCCCTTTTATTCCCAATCCTCATTCCTAGACTCCTTCTCCCATAGGAAAACTTTCTAATATACATTTATATCCTTTTATTCATAATTATTCTTGGAAAATATGTATTAGCTTTATGCACACACATTAATTTACTTAAATGAACACTGTGATAGAGGTCAGTCTGCTTCTTTTATCTCTCCATGGTCTTCTGTGATCCTTCTGTGCATTGCTTACATTTTACCTAAAGTGTTGGTTTGGTTTTCTTGGCTGCATCAAGTCTCAGTGGTGACATGTTGGATCTTTCATCATGGCCCACAGGCTCTTCCTTGAGGCGCACAGGGACCTTAGTTCCCTAACAAGGAATTAAATCCACATCCCCTGCATTGGAAACCGGATTCTTAACCATGGGACCACCACAGAAGTCCCTTACCTACCCTTACCTAAACTTTTAACATTGAATTCCTGGCCACCAGAAATGAGTATCTTCATACATTCCCCCTCATGGACCTGTCTGGGAATTTTTCTTGGGCTATATGCCAAAGAGAAGAATCACAGGATCACAGGAATAAGTAAGCCTATTGGCCAAATAATGGCAAATTATTCTCCAAAAGGTCTTTACTGGCAGGAATCTCAACAGAGGTGCATGTTGGCAACTATATGTCAACACATGGCTCTATCCAGCCAAGTCTTGCTACTTTATTCAGTGTAAATTGATATCTCATCATTGTTTTCACTTGCATCTCTCTACTTATTAATGCATTGACTCTTCATGGTTCTGTTTTTCTTTGGCCTTTGGCTTATACAGCTCGAAAATTTTTCATCTGAAATGCTTCTATTTTCTCTTCACCCTCTGCAGGATTATAAATTACTTTCAGGTAGAGGTATAGTTATTTTCTCATTTTTGCACTCACTACAAAGTCTACTATACTACCTGAAGAAAGACATAAAATATTAATATATAAATAAAAATAAAGTAAAAGCATGAGGCTAGTGTCCACTGTGTGGACACTGACAGAGAAAAATGAGTGTTTTGAAATCTAAAATAAGTGAAATAAGGTTCATCCTCTGATTTCGAAAACAATGATTTCCCTTGGCCAGCTGAACTAAAAATGGCAGCCCCCATTCACTACCTCAAACTCCACATTGAAGGTTAGGAAGAAGTTGCTAATGTGCTAATTCTAAAGTAGAGATTTTACTGTGGCATCTACAAACAGTCCCCCTTGATCAGATGCACAAGTGAATTTCTTCACTACTCACTTTAAGGACCTAATGGGCATTATGCTGGCAGCTTCATCTTGGGAAACCCCAAAGCCCTGCTCTTATATACAGATACAAAAACTGGTAAAGAAAATTCTACTTCTTGCCAACATTAATTTTCCCTAGAGGGTAGGTGGGTATTCACCTAGTAGCCTATGCAGATAGCTATACTTTCTGTAACTTTCCTGATAAAGGCAGAGCAACAGTGGTCTCACACTTAATTATGTGTGAGAACATCATGAACACTTGCTTGATTAATATCATGAAAGTTGCCAAGTCACACAGTGTGTTGATCAAGAACAAGGTCTTTGGAGTCAAACTGACAGGGTTAGAATTCTGACTCTGTCACATACCAGCTCGGTTACTTTTTATTTCTTCTGCCATCAGTTTTTGCATCTGCAAAATATGAACAATGAGACTGGCTCTACAGGACTATTGTACCACTAATAACCAAATGAAACAATGGTATACTACTTGATAAATGGTAGCGATTTTACTATGCCTGTCCTTTCTCCAACCTTTTCCACGTTATCAAGGTGAAACAGTAGATGGAAGTATGCTACTAATATGTGAATTAAGTCTTAGAAAGAAATGATATATGATTAAGTGAGAGGTTTTCCTTGCAAAATTGAATTTTATTTGCTGTAATGGAGAAAATACATTATTTTAAGAAAAAAAGATTTAGTTTTGAGTTTCAGCTATACCATTTCAATGCTGTGTGAGCTTAAGCAAGTACCTTGGCCTCAAACCAGCTTGCAGACTGCTGTCAATAGGGATAATACTACGTAATTTTCAGACACACTGTAAAAATGTGACATGATAATAAATGGGAGAGTACTTTGGAACCTGCAAAATAGCATGCATAAAATATGTTCAATATCACTGGTTTCCAAAGTCTGACAGCACCTTAGTTATTACTGGCATTTAGTTGGTGCTCAAAACAATAATCTACTCCATGATTCAAAATGTCAGAAGCATTTTTCTAGGGATTAAGTAATGCTGGTAAAAATTTTTATTTCACTTTATATGCCCAACTTTCACTTAGTATTTTGGAAATAAGAAGATTCTATACAACATTTGAGACGAAATGAAAGAAACCACCATTTCCGTAACTCTATAAGCATTAACAAGAGAAATGTGTCTCTTTAGTAGAATTTTGCTTCTCTAGAACAATTGTTTATTTTAATCTTATGAAAATCCTAATACTTATATAAGCAGTTTCGTTTCCTTCTTTTTGTTGCCTGCTAGAAATCTCAGAATGAAACCGGAGGTCACTCACTTCTGAATGTGCTAGACTACACAGCATTTTATATTTTGTGTTCTTACCTCTTCTCAGACGTATTTTACTACTCTAACACATATTCTTCTTTGCCCAGATTGTCCTACTTGCTGTTTTATCTTCTTGAGCGAGGAAGTTGAAAATAAACAAACAGAATAATCGCAATGCCTAGAGAGCAGTGTGAACTTCACTTTAGAGCCTTCTAAAGGAGAGCAATCTTTTATCTGTGTGTCGCTCCTGTCCTTGGACAGCACCAAAGCATCTCAATCAATCTTTCCTCATCTGCATACCCACTATAAAGAGACAGGGCTCTTATGTATTTAGTCTTTGCTCAAGAAAATGTCCCTGGTGAAATTTGAATGCTTACTTCTTATCATTCCTTGTGTCATCAGCACCCAGACTTAATCTTTGCTTTGGTTTGTGTTGAGAAGTATTTCTTGAAAACATTACCCAGCTTATTAGCTTTTGTATTCTAATCTTTAAAATTCTGAACTAAAGCCAGCTCCAAGCATCCTGTATTGAACCTGGACTGGCAATTCCTTTCTTATATGATAATATACATGTTAACTAAACCCAAACATACCTTGCCTACATGTGGTGCTTATATAACAATGGTTCTTATTCTGTTTTACAGAGCATCAAACTCTGACTAGAAACTTAAAGGGCAGAATGCCCTGCTGTCAAAAAAAGAAAGAAAGACACGGGGAAAAAATAAAAGAAACAAGCAAACAAAAAAACTTGGTGACCATAACTGTAACCTTATCTGGTTATTTTAAGAGGGTGGAAAGAGAATATTTTGATGGTGAAAATCGAGTCATAAGCCTTCATTTTCTATAGTAGGCTACGCACAAACTGTAAACTTTTTATATTGTTTTATATCTTTCATACCAGACCATTTATCTGGTAATCAGTAATAACCCTAATACTTTCATCCTTCAAACTGTTTTCAAACATAGTTTCAAAATCCAAGCATTAAAAATTAATACTAAATGGATGAATACGTTTATTACCTTGACTGTGGTGATGTTTCCTATGTCAAAAATGTCAATGCTTAATGATGCAAAAATAATAATAGTTATCACTGCCATTAATCATAGTAATAAATTTGAACTACCAAAATACAACATGATGTGCTTCACCTTGGAGGTATTTTCTTACTTGACTTAATATAAGAGCAACATCAATAATAAAATTAAATTGACTGCCTACAGATGAATGCCATTAAGATTATAAGGAAACAATATGTTTTGTAGGTATTCTCAGTCATTAGTTTAACAACAGAAGAAAAGAAATTCAAATATATGCAGTAGGCTACATTAAATGATGCATAATGATTAGTCCCATTAAATATATAAATTATTTTCTAAACTTCCCCAAATAGAAATTTCCTTGCTCATAATGGAGTTAGTCTAAAATTACCCTTATGCTACTGTTTTGACTTTTTAAAAAGTCTCTTTAAGAATATTAAATTTGCACTAATAGTTTCCTATTTATATTAAACATTATTATAAAAAGTGTTTAATGGTCCTATGGGTTGTACTAAATTCAAAATCTTCAAAATCTCTGTTAAGAGGCCAGTACATTTGAATGTTAAGCAGAACCCATAATGAAGGATTTATAATGCTTTATCCGTTCAGGGCTGTATAACCATAAAAATTACTTCTCAAAACACATAAATTTAGGCTACATCCACATCTAAGATCTAATGTAATTTGTTTTCTATTGTTTACTCATTCTAAACACCAGAGTTGCACATGGTGTGTATTCAGAATTATAATGAAATAATTGGTGACTATTTGGTTTAATAAAGATAAAGTTTTCATAATTAATCTATTAATTAAAGCCTTAAAAGTACTCAGCTGATAAGCATTATAGACTTTATAGTTTTACCCCAAATTTAATAAAAATATAAATAACAGGATGTTTCATTTTATAAATGATAAGGCAAATATTTCTCATCATATTCAATGGCTATATTTGATAGGGAATGTAGCTTTCCTGCACCTGGGGCTCAGGAGTCTGCCACACTACTTTGGCAAAAGAAAATTTTTATTCTCAAAGGGAATACAGGCTTATAGGTAGTGTGATAATAAACTGCTGGAGTAAAGAGATTCCTTCCTCAGACTTCTCCAATGGTCCAGTGGTTAAGACTTCACCTTCCACTGCAGGGGGTGTGGGTTCAATCCCTGGTGGGAGAACTAAGATCCCACATGCCGCAGGGTGAGGCTGAAAATACTAAAAATTTTTAAAGGAGGCTCCTTTCTCAAAAATGTAGTAAAGACCCTGATGATATTATTTGAACCCCTTAATGCAGCCATACTTGAAACCAGGAGTGACTCCAACATATTAGTAATGGTATGAATCGTTCAGTTCAGTTCAGTCGCTCAGTCATGTCCAACTCTTTGCGACCCCATGAATCACAGCATGCCAGTTAAATTCTGACAGAATGTGGTCCACTGGAGAAGGGAATGGCAAACCACTTCAGTATTCTTGCCTTGAGAACCCCATGAACAGTAGGAAACGGCAAAAGGATAGGATACTGAAAGAGGAACTCCTCAGGTCAGTAGGTGCCCAATATGCTACTGGAGATCAGTGGAGAATTAACTCCAGAAAGAATGAAGGGTTGGAGCCAAAGCAAAAACAATACCCAGTTGAGGATGTGACTGGTGACAGAAGCAAAATTTGATGCTGTAAAGAGCAATATTGCATAGGAACTGGAATGTCAGGTCCATGAATCAAGGCAAATTGGAAATGATCAAACAGGAGATGGCAAGAGTGAATGTTGACATTCTAGGAATCAGCAAACTAAAATGGACTGGTATGAATCTATAGCTTCATTTTTTTGTTTGCCTTTACTTTAAATTGGGTTTTGGTCTCTAACAACAGGAGGAGTATGAATGCTTTTTTTTTTTTAAGATTTTGTGGTTTATTTTCTATTGTTCTGTCACATATCATTTAGTGAATAACTTACCTTTTTAGAATCTTCTGACATTAATTTACTTGAAAACTGTATCATCTTAAATGCACAAAGTAAAGCTTGTTCTCTTGCTAAGTCATGTCTCACTCTCTGTGACCCCAAGAACTACAGCACGCCAGGCTTTCCGCTCCTTCCCTATCTCCCGGAGTTTGCTCAAACTCATGGCCACTGTGTTGATGATAGTAAAGCTAACCAGGTACATAAAAGGGTCTAAGAAACTCTCCTTTAAGAAAAATTATCAACTTCTTTCTTCTCCCCAGGCTGAGAAAAATGTCTCTACTCTCAGCTCCCAGAGCAGCATCCACATAGTAACTAGTAATTTGTGTGCTCAGTGACTAAGTCATGTCCGACTCTACGACCCCATGGATTATAGCCCACCAGGCTCCCCTGTCCATGGGATTTTCCAGGCAAGAATACTGATGTGGGTTGCCATTTCTTTCTCCAGGGGATCTTCCTGACCCAGCAGGAAGGCTGTATCCCCACAGTCCAACCAAATACTTAACATGTAGCATGCCTTCAGGAAATGCTTATTAAAGTATTGGATCTCAGTATCACACAGCTAACTACTTGCCTGGCCTTAATCGGTGAGCTCACATCCAATTCTAGGAGTAGCCATTCCAAAACTTCCCATCCTCATATCTCTCATGATTGCCTTGCTTCTAAGCTGATCATTCAAAAATAATTTTGTCTACTACTTTATTGAGAAAATGAACAAAGCAGGAATTCCCTCTACTTTCTGTCCCTTCATCTTTAATCCACCATGCTCCTCTTCCGCTTCTTGCTGGCAGTCTCAGAGCATGAGGTACCCTTTCTTATAGGTTTTTCCCATTTCTGTCATGTTCAAGCTCTTACTCAATGTGTTATACTCCTTTTTCTGGACTATGAAACCTCTTATTCCTTGTAGTTCAGCTCAGTTCAGTCGCTCAGTCGTGTCCAACCCTTTGCGACCCCATGGATCACAGCACGCCAGGCCTCCTTGTCCATCACCAACTCCCAGAGTTCACCCAAACTCATGTCCATCAAGTCAGTGATGCCATCCAGCTATCTCATCCTTGGTTGTCCCCTTCTCCTCCTTTCCCCAATCCCTCTCAGCATCAGGGTCTTTTCCAATGAGTCAACTCTTCTCATGAGGTGGCCAAAGTATTGGAGTTTCAGCTTTAGCATGAGTCCTTCCAAGAACACCCAGGACTGATTTCCTTTAGAATGGACTGGTTGGATCTCCTTGCAGTCCAAAGGACTCTCAAGAGTCTTCTCCAACACCACAGTTCAAAAGCATCAATTACACTTAACTGTATACAAATGTGTCATGCTATCAAAAATTCATTCTACAGAGGAGCATCCCTCAGAATATATAATACACAGGTAAGTATATTTAAAACAATTTTAGTTTTGGAGTGAATTATTTTGTGATCAACTCTCACCAATAGATAATAAAAATATGCTAAGAAAAACAGAGTAGGCAAAACTTATGGTTTGAAAACATCTTATATTTTGAAAATGTGTTTATCATTAAGATGGCATAAATAATTTTTCAACTGTGATGAAAGGTTTCAGAAATTACTAGAATGAAAGATAAAGAAAANATGAACATTGGGGTACACGTGTCTCTTTCAATTCTGGTTTCCTCGGTGTGTATGCCCAGCAGTGGGATTGCTGGGTCATAAGGCAGTTCTATTTCCAGTTTTTTAAGGAATCTCCACACTGTTCTCCATAGTGGCTGTACTAATTTGCATTCCCACCAACAGAGAGGCACTCTTTAAAAAGAATAAATACTTAAAGAACAACTGAGGATGTAGAAAATTTTTAGATTATGCAAACATGATTCCCAGATTTGGATTTTATTGTTCAATGTACTATTAATCAATTTTTTTATGGTTGAATCACTTTCTACACTCTGGCTCTTCATTTAATACAAACTTAATAATGATGCTCCTTGCATTTCATAACTATTAAACTATACTACTTCAGCACCTACAGTTATTTAGTAACTCACATTTTATTTTGAAGTACCCCAAAACATTTTTGGAGTGGAAGGAAGGGTTTATCAGGAGGTTTAGCAGCCTATCACAAATTTTAAAAAGCAGAAATTGTTAACCTTAACCAACCAAACTGCACTTAAAGACCACAGTTTCTCATTTACATGAGCAGATAAGATTAATGATGTAGTGTTGATTTAATTTCATCATAATTAAAATACGTGTTTAAAATTCATATGTTAAACATTGTAGTTCTGAAAGTTTTACTTTTCTGGAACTTAATGCTGATACCATTGTTTGGATGACTTGATGGAATCAGTATGTTACCTTAACATTAAAAAAAATTGTCAAATATTAATATGAAATGTCTTTTAAAATCTCTTGCATGCTTACTTAAGATGAACTTTGGAGAATTCAACACTACAGATTAAAAGTAATCCGAGGCCACCCACAAACACATACATATACACACACATTCTCACATTCAGTTTGTGGTGCCACACTTAAAATATTTCTATTTTTTTCATGCCTTATCAGATCTCTTTAAGAATATAAGGAAGGAATTCCCTGGTGGTCCAATGGGTAGGGGTCCATACTTTCACAACCAATGGTCCGGGTTCCATCCCTAGTCAGGGAACCAAGATTCGACAAGTCATATGGCGCAGACAACAAATTTTAAAAAACAGAAAAGAATATAAGGAATCCTACAGATTCCCTTCCTCCATTCCAGATAAATCACATAGACCCATATACCTGGCTAAAGTCTAACATGGACCTCTCCTAAGGGGAGCAAGCCCTCAGTTAACCCATTTTCCCTTAAAAAAGACATTTTTTCCATCTGTGGTTCCCAAAGGAACATAAGACATGGCTAAATTTTAAGAGTTCTAAAATAAATTCTTTTATGTTTCTGCTGTTATACTCTAAGACATTAAATCATCCAGTAGTGTTGTATCCTTATTACTGAACAAATTAAGCAATGATTTTGACCAATCTCATTAAAAAATCCACTCGAGGCTACCCTTCCAGTCTGACCCACTCCTTAGGCCTGTTCCCTCAGCTATTTGGTCTCTCCTCCCAGGCTTCTGGACAAGTGGGCATTCTGAACTGAACTGAACTGAAACTAAATACTGTTCCATGCATGTGGTAGAAATACATTTTTAAAATATCTAATGTTCAAATAAATAAATAAAATATCTCATGTTCAATACAAACTGTAAGCATATACATATAGAGGCGGATATGGACTTCCCACCTGTTATAAGAGCAAGAACTATTACTATTATTAAAACACGTTTGAGTAGTTACCTAAATAACATTGTTCACAACCACAATGTAACTCTAATTCAATACTTGTGTGTGCTTAATTGTTCAGTTGTGTCCAACTCTTGGTGACCCTGGCATGACCTTAGCTCACCAGGCTCCTCTGTCCATGGGGATTCTCCAGGCAAGAACACTGGAGTGGATTGCCATGTCATCCTCCAGGGGATCTTCCTGACCCAGGTCTCCCACATTGCAGGCAGATACTTTACCGTATGGTCTGAGCCACCAGGAAGCCCAAGAATACTGGAGTGGGTAAGCCTATCCCTTCTCCAAGGGATCTTCCTGACCCAGGAATCAGACTAGGTCTCCTGTGTTGCAGGTGGATTCTTCACTAGCTGAACTACCAGGAAAGCCTCAATTCAATACTTGCTCACATTTTCTGAGTGATCATATTTTATGACTAGTTGTATTATTAAAGCAAAAGTGGCCATTAAGAAATAAATCCAATAACTCCTCTACGGCAGTAGTAAGAAAAACACTAGATTTGCAGTCAGGAGATACAACTCTGCTGCTTACTGTGTGGCCATAAGCAAGGTGTTTAAGCTCCCCAGGTCTGTTTCCTCATCTATAAAACAGGCATGACACCACCCACCCAACAGAGTTCTTGTGAGGGTAAAATCAGATAGCTTACAATCTGGCTGCCACCCCACTTTTCAATACTTGTATTTCCACTTTCTCAACAGGAGTCTTATGTTCTGGTCACATCAAAGTCTTTGAGGTTCTGTAATGGTGTCACATTCACCCTTCCCCTTTGTTTCAAATGCCTTGTCTATTTGGATAATACAGACTAACACTCAAGAAATCCTTTCCCGACTACCTCCAACTTAAATCGGCTCCTTCTCTAGTCTCCAAGAACAACCTATACAAATGTTTATCCTAACAGTTGCCTGTTTATTGGTCCAGTTGACTGACTACACTATACCCTGCTTGAATTGCTAAACTATGCCTTCCATCTCATCATGTGTACCTAGCACATGTAACCCATGGTAGAAAAAAAAAAAAAAAAACTGGATGTTGATTAAATGCATGTATGACATAATACAAAAGCATTGAACTTAAGCTATTTGTGATATAGTAGGAATTCAGTTTGTTAGCTGAATTTGATATTTAAACCCTTAGAGATGATGGATCCTATGGTTCACCGTGATATCACTTCATTTTTGTGATTTAAACTTCTGAACGAAAATCATTAGTGATTCTAAGATATATTTTATAAAGAAAATGAAAAACATCATCAAATGAATCCTGCATNGCTATTTGTGATATAGTAGGAATTCAGTTTGTTAGCTGAATTTGATATTTAAACCCTTAGAGATGATGGATCCTATGGTTCACCGTGATATCACTTCATTTTTGTGATTTAAACTTCTGAACGAAAATCATTAGTGATTCTAAGATATATTTTATAAAGAAAATGAAAAACATCATCAAATGAATCCTGCATATGGTTAGCACATTCTGTTAAGAATATTTTGTCTTGTTTGTATTAAGTTAGCATCAAGGACTTTCAGCTTACAAATCTATGAAACAGCAAATTGATATACAAGAGTTCAATACACCACGAAGTTAAATTGTAAGCATGCTTTTCTCAAGTTTCAGTGTGGTCACTGAATTCGATTGCTTAGCAGTAGTGTTTGAAGGGTTATATACACTTCCTGCTTTGGTCAGCTTGATTCTTTATTAAAACAATTGTATCTTCATGCCAAAAAATATATACTATATTTCGAACACCAATAAAGGCATAGGAAGAAAACTGATTCCAAATAGTTATCTTCTGCAGCTAAAAGTTACAGAACTACTCCCAACTTGCCATGCTATAATTAGAACTGTTCAAAAGGAATGAAATATAGCAAGAAAGCAAGAAACAAATAAACCTTTAGAGTGAATCACAGTACTTAGAGGCATAAACAAATATATCATTGAGGTTTTGAATTAAGGAAACAGTTGACCAAAGAGGCAGACTACAGGCAGATGATTATGTGGGCAGAAATATGCAGGATAGGATTTAAAGGAGAGAAATTGAAGTCAGGTGAGCAATTAGGTTAAAAAATCTCCAGACACTAGAACTCTAGGGGCATGTGGTCCATACTGAAGCTGAACAAACTGTATATTCTGCCCCATTTCTAGTTGGAAAACCCAACTTTTCATGTACTTTAGAACACAGAATGATTATTTTAATTAATACTTTCTGTAGTAGGGATGAAATTTACATTCTTCAACTCACTTTACTTTCTTTCCCTGATTATCTTGTCTTTATTAGCCTCATTTTTACTGATGGCAAAACAAACAAAAGGTGTTTTTTTTGTTTTTGTTTTTTTATAACTTGACAAAAGAAAAACTTTCTTTTTCCTCTTCCTTCTTCCCAAGATGGTATTGTCTGTATGAAGAGGACCAACCAGTTCTTTCTGGCTTCTATTGAGATGTCCTGCATTCTGCCTAGTCCACAGGGAATCGTCTGCTATTGACACTGATTTCTCTGGCCCACTATTATGGCATCAGTTTGACATCCACTGTTGATAACCATGGAGTTTGCCGTTGTGCCTGGTGGTGAGGTCTCCACATTCTGCACTGTGCTTTTTGGTCCACTGATCCTCCTGGAAGTGGGATAATGGAGCAGGAACAGGGAGGAAGAAGCCTTCAGTTTTCTCTCTGCTGCACTAAGCAGATGCAGGACCCCACCTCACATATCTTCAGCCCTTCCTATCAGCCATTGATCCTCTACCATTCCAACATCATGTTGCACATTTTGCTATGACAGAGATCCTGCAATCTCCAGGGTTTTCCCAAGTGACTGGGAGCATCAACTTACAATGTTCTTCAATTCAGAGAAATACATTAATATTTTGCATCTCCCTCTCACTTTCAAGATCTCACCTGAAGAGGGCAGGATGCAGAATGGATGATATTCCATCAGCTTTCTTGACCTTATTCCCTTTCAGTGACTCTCTCCAGTTCTGGTAGATTTGCTTCCCTCCACCCCAAACCATGTTGTGGGAACTTCCCATATGTTCTGAGCTGTGTTGAGTTCTGACCCATGCTCTGTTCCATGATATCCACTCCAATTTTTATTTATGAGAAAATCATAACATACATCCTTTTTCTTTTCTTTCTCAAAAAAGAATGCCTTTTCAAAAAAAAAGTACTTACTTCAAGACTACTATCTTACTATAGACATGATCAATTCTATTTGAAAGTCCAAAGACAAATGATGAATCTCTTGCTTTCAGGCGGGTCAATCTCTTCCCCCAAAAGTAATGGGTATTATTGACTTAGTAAGTCTAAAGATTCAAAGAAAAAATAGAAATTTGGTATTATAGGTAATCTAGATACATTATTTTAATATCTTCAATGTGCATCTCAAGTCTAAATATCCAGTTCAGAGGAATTACTTTATGTGAAGTTATATTTAACTTGAGTTTCAATATAATTTAAAAATCATCCTTTTTTGTACAAAGTTTTCATTCATCAGAGAAAAGAGTACAAAAGTAAAAATCACAGGTCCTTTCTCACTAAGCAAAAGAATCCAAAATCTATTGGCCTAAAAGAGTTTCCTGTTGTTAAAATATGGGCAAATTACTGTAATGGAATGCATTTTCCCATATGTAGAAATATAACCCATGACCAAAATATCACTAATTTAGTTTTCATAAACATGGGCCTGATTTTATATTTAAGCCACTTTAAGTCTGAACCATTCCCAGATGATATTCTAAGTAGCAATTTACACTGAAGTTGTCATAATCTTCTCTCTTTGGGGGAAATAGTTGATCAAACTAAAGAAGTCCATTCGAGGTCAGTAATAAAAGCTAAGACTGATTGTGCCTATTATATGCCAGAAACTGTTCTAAGGGCCTTATGTGTATTATTTCATCTCTTTCAAGGTAAGTATCCTAATTATCTTGTTTTACAAATTAAGAAATTGATGCATGAAAGGCTTCATAGTTTTCTCAACTTTGCTCAATGAATGAATACTCACCTCTAGTCTTTACATCTAACCACTATTCTGTGCTGCTTCACAGGTCAAGAGGGTATTGAATTTAAGATGTAAAACTGAAAGAACTAGGCACAACAGAATCTGCTCTCTTTCCAAGGGTAAAAGAAGGGACTGAGATTTCATACTTAGAGTTGCCATGTAAAATAACCCCAGAACCATATGTTTCAAATGACCCAATCATTGGGTCTTTCATTCCTGATCATTTGACATTTTTAAGCATGAATCATCTAATGAAAAAATTACAGGGCTTTCTTTTGAACACATTGTTTATTTGTCACCAAGAGATCTCAGATATACTTTAAACAAATTCCTGCTATAAAGGAAAGACTACATACCCTCATGAATGGCATAATCCAAAAAAAGAAATTATTTAAAACAGCTCTAACACCTTTTCTAAATTTCCTACATTGTGAAATGACAGCAGTGTCTCCCTTTCAACACTGCCTTCTAGTCAATGTAAAAAGAAATAAACCATCCCCACATGCTCATATTTGGTGTTTACTTTTCCATCAGTCATCTAAAATGGGATGCAGGAAAAGGGATGTGTCTGTCTCTGTTAGAGAGAGGAGAAAAGTGAAGGAAAGAAAATCTAACGAAACAAGAGAGTTGCCAGATTTGGAACTGATTGAAAGAGTTTTGTGTCACCAAACATTTTTCAAAGACCTATCAATCTGCAACTCTTTTTATAAACCAACCTGTAATGACTGGTGTTTCCACACATTTTCTTCACACACAGTTGCTTCTGCATTTGGCAGTTCCTTTGATTTGAAAAGAATTTCAAACTTTAGATGATCACACAGAACCTTTTTGGCATCATGGAAAAGAATATTTAGATCATAAAGACTTAAAAGAATGTAAGCTAGAGTTCCAAGCAGTTTAAACTTTCATTACAGAAATGCTGAAAGCCACATTGCTGGGCTTACAAGTATGTTTATAAGTGATGCCATTTGTAACTCTGACTAATTAAATGAGAATTAAAGAGAATGAGAAAAAAAGCACAGATTAAAATTAATATTAAATGAAAAGGATAAATTCTACAGTATATCACATAGCAAGACAGACTGAACATCCTCAGCCCATTCTTATTCACATCTTCTGGCATCAAGGGAAAAACCACCTTGGAAAAACCAACAAATCCTTAAAATAACAGAAAAGTGCCAGCACTAACAGTTGTATACTTAGTAATCCCTGGGAAAATTCAAAGAAACTGGAGTAATGAAATTTGTCACCTGCTGACTGGTTTCTGCTGCTCAGAAAACAAAAAGCACAGTAGACTGGAGTTCAGGATGCACAGCCAGAAGAGTATGGAATTCCTAACTGCAAAGAAACTGACTCCATTACAAATCCACACCTCATTCCCCCCTTCCAGCCCCCAAAACCACTGGTTCTCAAAAAATTCATTCCCCAACCAGCACCATCAACATTATCTGGGAACATGTCAGAGTTCTCAGGCCCCACCATAGATGAACCAAATCAAAAACTCTGGGGAGGAGGCCTAGTAATCTGTGTTTTAATAAACTGTAGCAATTATCTTAAAGTACACTGAAGTTTGAGACCACTGCCTTAAACATCACAACTTGATCAGTAAAAAGGAGAGATGCCCTTCTTTGGTCTGCGACTCCTAAGAGTAAAAAAAAGAAGAAGAATTATTGGTTCTTACTATGAGCAAAGTACTCTTCATGACACATTACTTGTATTTATGTAACCCTGTAACTACTATGCCCATTTCATGCAACTCATTAGATAGGCACAGTGAAACTAAGTTACTGAGAAAAGACAGGGCTATTATGAGAAGAATGAATTTCTTGAATGTACAGTCACCAACAGCAACAGAAGTATAAACACTAGGAGGCCTGAAAAGAAAATTCTTATGTACCTTTAAAGCAACTTTTACTGGTAACGATCTTCATAAATTTTTGCGATTTCTCTTGATAGATGAACAGGTCGAGGTCTAATTTTTTCATGAATCAACTTCCTGAAATGATTCCAGTCTGATATCCTTCATTATGGTCCAGAATGGGAACTGGACTGAGTCCAGCTAGCCAGATGTACTGAATAGTTTGGTCACAAGTAAGATGGAAGCTATTGCAACCAGACTGTCCTCAGGTCTGACCAGCACAAAGTTCAAACACCATCTTTTACATCCCTGCTCTCATCCTCTCAGCCTTATCTAATCAATGGATATTCTCAGCTTCAGTGGACAGGAAATATACAAAGGAGTTCAAGATATAAAACACAATTGTGTCTCAGTGTTCAAATGATGGCTAAAGTCAGGAAGTAAACAGCTGCCTCTTTTTATTTCCTTGTATCATTCTGTATTACCTCTTCCAGCACCCCAGGCTTGAAACTTTGCATGTCGCCTTTGAGCACTCCTCTTTCTTCACTGTCTCATCCAAGAAATCACTGAAACCTAACATTTTGTTCAGACTCGTCTGTATGTCACTGTCTTTCCATTCCAGCTTCCCCAACTTTATCTCAAACCTTTATCATCTCATCCTAGATTGCCACAATGTTCTCATAATCTCTTTCTCCCTTATATTTATTATGGAGACCATTGTCAAATAAAGCTGCTTTTATCATGATGCTTCCTTACTCAGAACCCATCAGAAATACTCCACTGCTGACAGGATAAAGTCTAAACTCCTTAAACATAAATATAAACATCTTCACAGCCTGACTCCAGCTTTATCTTCAACTGTTTCCTTATGTGAATCCTAAACTCAAATCACAGTTGTATGGTCCCTGTCTCTAAAATACATCATGAGTATTCCAGCAACTCTTCTCCAGCCCCAGCTTTGGACAAAAGATAAAAGATGGAAAATGCCAAAGTGAACACAGTAATTAAAGCAGAGAATATAGTCTATTTACTAGGCAGGATTTAAGTTAGATCAATGTTTCCAATTTGATTATTCTGCTATATGATATTTAGAAATACCAGCAGGAAAATATGTGTCTAAAACTTTAATATAAAAAATAAAACTTTAACATAGGTCTTTGGTTAATCTATATAACAGCATTTGGATTAAATATTAAGCAAGTGCTATTTCAGATGCCAAAGATAAATGCCTTTATAAAGGAAGAGAGCTTCAGCTCCTGAAGCTCCAAGAAGCACTCGCCTTTCTCTCTCCATAAAACTGCTAGAGTCACAGATCCTAAGATTTGACCAAATTAACTGCTAAAGGAATAGAAATTCCTTTTGTCCTTAAGAAATAATTATTCAACTATCAAAAACATTCAACTGAGTCTTTCAAATACAACTACTAAAAAACTAGCTAGAATCCCAAACATGTAAAGAAAACCAACAGAGTGATAAAAATGTTTCAAACAGAATTAATCTCTAAAAAATAAATCTCTTTAACAAGTGGTGCTGGGAAAACTGGTCAACCACTTGTAAAAGAATGAAACTAGAACACTTTCTAACACCATACACAAAAACAAACTCAAATGGATTAAAGATCTAAACGTTAAGACCAGAAACTATAAAACTCCTAGAGGAGAACATAGGCAAAACACTTNACTACTTTATACCTGTCTCTTATACACATCTAGATGTGTATAAGAGACAGCTATTATTCTTTCTATGATTAGTGATAAATTCTTTTACAACATAGGAGAAAAAAAAAAGCTAGCTTTCATTATCTACAATACATTCACATATGTTTTCAGCCCTAATATACATGTAAAGTAGTTGCAGAATTGCTAACTCATGCCCATTTGAAAAATAAATCTACCAGCTACATAGAGTACATTTGTTGGCATGTTGTAATTTTTGTCTCTATCCTTACAGTAGCAAGTCAAAATACTGTTTCCCACAGTTGCTTAGGTCAGCTCCTTTCCTCCCTGTCTCTTTCAGTGTAGCCATGTCATTCATTTGTCATACTCTAGATTGCACCTTGGGTTTTCTTGACATGCTGGTTGATTTTTTAGCAATACACATACTCTTTACAGTATAGAGTTGCATGGATTTTGAAGCATAAAATCCTATATTGACCAACACAGTATCATGCAAAATAGTTCAATAACCACTCCCAGTTCCCTTGTGCTGCTCCTTTGTAATCAATCTCTACCCCTCCTCTTTGCCACTAATCTATTTCCGAAATCTACACTTTTGCCTTTCAAGGTATGTTATGTAAATAGAATTACATAATATGCAGCCTTTTGTGCCTGGCTTCCTTCACATAGCAACACACAAACTTTACCAGGTGTGCTGGGGAGGATGGTGTTTGGTGACTTCCAGAATGATGATATGACGAGCTCCACAGATCCACTCCTCAGTGAAACAGCCATCACTGGTGAACATCATTAATAAAAACAACCATTTCAAGTTTCTATAAATTATCTTATAGCATACAGCAAAGGAAGAAATATTTAATCTACAAAATCTGCTAAATCACAGTTCAGTTCAGTCGCTCAGTAGTGTCAACTCTGTGACACAATGAATCACAGCATGCCAGGCATTCTTGTCCATCAAAACTTCCGGAGTTCACTCAAACTGAGAGGAACTCCCCAGGTCGGCAGGTGCCCAATATGCTACTGGAGATGAGTGGAGAAATAGCTCCAGAAAGAATGAAGGGATGGAGCCAGGGCAAAAACAATACCCAGCTGTGGATGTGACTGGTGATAGAAGCAAGGTCCAGTGCTGGGAAAGGAATATTGCTTAAGAACCTGGAATGTTAGGTCCATGAATCAAGGCAAATTGGAAGTGATCAAACAAGATGGCAAGAGTGAACGTTGACATTCTAGGAATCAGAGAACTAAAATGGACTGGAATGGGTGAATTTAACTCAGATGACAATTATATCTACTACTGCGGGCAGGAATCCCTTGGAAGAAACGGAGTAGCCTCATGGTCAACAAAAGAGTCCGAAATGCCGTACTTGGATGCAATCTCAAAAATGACAGAATGAACTCTGTTTGTTTCCAAGGCAAATCATTCAATATCACAGTGATCCAAGTCTATGCCCCAATCAGTAACGCTGAAGAAGCTGCAGTTGACTGGTTCTATGAAGACCTACAAGAACTTTTAGAACTAGCACCCAAAAAAGATGTCTTTTTCCTTATAGGGGACTGGAATGCAAAAGTAGGAAGTCAAGAAACACCTGGAGTAACAGGCAAATTTGGCCTTGGAGTATGGAATGAAGCAGGGCAAAGACTAATAGAGTTTTGCCAAGAGAACACACTGGTCATAACAAACACTCTCTTCCAACAACACAAGAAAAGACTCTACACATGGACATCACCACATGGTCAACATTGAAATCAGATTGATTATATCCTTTGCAGCCAAAGATGGAGAAGCTCTATACAGTCAGCAAAAACAAGACCGAGACCTGACTGTGGCTCAGATTCATGAACTCCTTATTGCCAAATTCAGACTTAAATTGAAGAAAGTAGGGAAAACCACTAGACCATTCAGGTATGACCTAAATCAAATTCCTTATGATTATACAGTAGAAGTGAGAAATAGACTTAAGGGATTAGATCTGATAGATAGAGTGCCTGATGAACTATGGACAGAGGTTCGTGACACTGTACAGGAGACAGGGATCAAGACCATCCCCATGGAAAAGAAATGCAAAAAAACAAAATGGCTGTCCGAGGAGGCCTTCCAAATAGCTATGAAAAGAAGAGAAGCGAAAAGCAAAGAAGAAAAGGAAACATATAAGCATCTGAATGCAGAGTTCCAAAGAATAGCAAGAAGAGATAAGAAAGCCTTTCTCAGCGATCAATGCAATGAAATAGAGGAAAACAACAGAATGGGAAAGACTAGAGATCCCTTCAAGAAAATTAGAGATATCAAGGGAACATTTCATGCATAGATGGGCTCGATAAAGGACAGAAATGGTATGGACCTAACAGAAACAGAAGATATTAAGAAGAGGTGGCAAGAATACACAGAAGAACTGTACAAAACAGATCTTCATGACCAAGATAATCATGATGGTGTGATCACTCACGTAGAGCCAGACATCCTGGAATGTGAAGTCAAGTGGGCCTTAGAAAGCANGTGGCAAGAATACACAGAAGAACTGTACAAAAAAGATCTTTACAACCCAGATAATCACGATGGTGTGATCACTCACCTAGAGCCAGAGATCCTGGAGTGTGAAGTCAAGTGGGCCTTAGAAAGCATCACTAGGAACAAAGCTAGTGGAGGTGATGGAGTTCCAGTTGAACTATTCCAAATCCTGAAAGATGAAGCTGTAAAAGTGCTGCACTCAATATGCCAGCAAATTTGGAAAACTCAGCAGTGGCCACAGGACTGGAAAAGGTCAGGGTCCATTCCAATCCCAAAGAAAGGCAATGCCAAAGAATGCTCAAACTACCACAAAATTTCACTCACAATCCTTAATGAGATGCAAATCAAAACTACAATGAGATACTACTTTATACCCAGTAATATGGCTATAAATAGAAAAAAGAAAGAATGGAAGAGAGGAAGGAAGGAAGACAGGAAGGGGGAAGGGAAAAAGGAAGAGAGCTTGGGAAGCAGGGGGAGGGGAAGAAAGGAAGGTAAAAATAAATAAAGAAAGATAGATAATAAGTGTTGGCAAGGATTGGAGAAATTTGAATGTTCATACATCGCTTGTCGGATTAGGAAAAAGGGCAGTCACTTTGGAAAAAAGCTTACCCATCTTCGAAAAGCCAAACATAGAATTACCATATGATCCAGAAGTTCCATTATCCAATAGATATAAAAAAATATATCTTCAACAAGCTTATATATGAATTTACAATAAAAGCACTATTCATAATAGCCAAATGTGGATATAATCCAAATGTCCTTCAGTTGATGAATGGATAAGTAAAATGTAGTATATCTATTCAATGGAATACTATTCAGCCATGTAAAGCAATGAAACACTGACACACCATACAACACGGAGGAACCTTGAAAACTTCATGCTAGGTAAAAACACCACTCACAAAAGGACACATCAAATGATTCCATTTACATGAAATGTACAGAATAGAAAAATCCATAGAAACAGAAAATTAAAAAAATTAGTGGTTACTAGGGGCTAGGGGAAGGAAAAATGGGGAGTGACTGTTAATGTTTCTGCTAAGGATTACAAAAATGTTCTGAAATTAGTGGTGATGGTTGCACAATTCTGTGAATGGGCTAAAAAAATGAAGCAGTATATACTTTAAAAGAGTATTTTATGGTATGTGAACAATATCTCAATAAAGCTGTCATTTTTTCAAAATCATATACTGTAGTAAGATTCCATTTATATAACTCTATTGAAATGAAAAAATCATAGTGACAGAAGACAAATTAGGAATAAGGCAGCGGTAGATGTGACTATAAAGGGGTAGCTTAACACAGATCTTTGTGGTTATGGAACAGTTCAGTGTCTTGAATGTGTTTGCGGTTACATAACTCTATACATTTGTGTATTAAAATGGCATAGAACTATACACAAACACTGTACTAAAGTCAGACTCCTGACTTTGTCATTGTACTATAATTACGTAAAATGCAATCATTGGGAGAAACGAAGTTAGAGGTCCATAGAACTTCTCTGTACCTTCTTTGCAGCTCCCTGTGAATCTAACTATTTAAAAATAAAAAGTGAGAAAAAAATTTAACTCCAATGATCTTCAAATCTCATGTTAATCAACAATATCCTAATTATTAACATAGCTCCCTATGAGTTTCTTAGTGTTAGTGTTAGTCGCTCAGTCGTGCCCGACTCTTTGCGACCCCATGGACTGCAGTCCACCAGCCTCCTCTGTCCATAAGATTTTCCAGGCAAGGATACTGGAGTGGGTTGCCATTTCCTTCTCCAGGGGATCTTCCCAACCCAAGGATCAAACCCGGGTCTCCTGCACTGCAGGCAGATTCTTTACCGACTGAGCTACAAGGGAAGCCCTTAATGAGTTTCTTAAAGCTCTCAAATTATACCCTAACAAATAGATATAACATATTACAGACTTTGAGGCAAATATGTTTTTCACTGCAAACAAATAACAAGGTACTCATGTTTATTAGTTTTGTATTTGTTTGGAATCAACCAAATACCGCTATTCATTCTCTTCAGTGTTTAGCATACTACTTTGTACACAGTGGGTACTCATCTGATTATGAATGAATTCTGAACCTTTAGGTCTCAAACAACAAACTGAGCTCTATTTCAATACTGAAAAGTCTAGTCTAAAAGTAGTATCAATACCATTTAGGGAATCTTTTTTTCATATTTAAAGATTTCATTTCTTAGAGTAGTTTTAGGTTTATAGTAAAATTGAGAGGAAAATAGAGTTCCCATATACCCCAGCCCTCACACATGCATTCTCTTCCCCATTATCAACATTCGCCACCAGAGTCACACTGCTACAACTGAAGAAGTGATGATGACACATCTACATCTTTACCTAAGCCATCTTCTTGTCCTAAGTCCAAGTTTCTCAGACTCTGAAAAAATATTTCTTATCTAATTGTATTTCTACTACAGTTTGTATAGAGATACTTCTTTGAGCTCTATGCTATGCAATCACCACTATTTCTAGTTTAAATAAACACTTAGTTCTACTCATAAACTTTTGGGGGATAAAAGCAACTTTTTCAATGACATGATGTCATTGCGTGTGTTGTGTCACAGGACTCCAGAGCTCAGAACAACATCATGCTTAACTTGTGTCTACCCACTCACATGGGTGTCCCCACAGAGTCAGATCCTGGCTTTCCCTACTTTAGTTACAATTTAAGGATAAGTAATATGGACCTCCAAGGGATTAGGAGTTGAATTTTATCCTGGAGAAAGCTCTTTAAAACTGATTTCACAATCCAAGATGGCTAGGAGTAGGGTTTACAATGGCACATGTGAGTTCAGCTGCAGTTCAATAAATACTATTCCCCAACATGCCGACACATATCTATACATTAAAGTAGCTGATTTCCTGTAGTTATTCACAGTGCTCATTCATGTGCCATCAGTTCAATTCAGTCACTCAGTGATGTCTGATTCTTTGCAACCCCATGGACTGCAGCATGCCAGGCTTTCCTGTCCATCACCAATTTACAGAGGTTGCTAAAACTCATGTCCATCGAGTCGGTGATGCCAGCCAACCATCTCAAACTCTGTCCTTCCCTTCTCCTCCTGCCTTAAATCCTTCCCAGCATAAGGGTCTTTTCCAGTGAGTCAGTTCTTCAAATCAGGTGGTCAAAGTATTGGAGTTTCAGCTTCAGCATCAGTCTTTACAATGACTATACAGGACTGATTTCCTTTAGGATTGACTGGTTTGATCTCCTTGCAGTCCAAGATACTCTCAAGAGTCTTCTCTAAACCACAGTTCAAAAGCATCAATTCTTTGGCAATCAGCCTTCTTCACAGTCCAACTCTCACATCCATACATGACCACT